>OX578285.1:64219281-64533477 GCA_951217055.1 Gerris lacustris
GGGAGAATTTTCTCAACTTTTTAAATAATTAATTATTAAATTATTATTAATTTATAAGACTTTTCAACCTTTGAACGTTATTATACTAAGTCTATTTTAACAATATAAGATAAGAAAACATTAAAAATTGCCGTCTAGTGGTTTAAAAAAGTATTATTGTGAGTGTGTTTTATTGTGGTGATACCGTCCGGGTCCGTTCTTATTTATTGCTTATTTTTTAAATCGTTTTTCTACTTTAGTTTGTATATTATGTCTTCCACCTTCTCGAGCGTTATGAAAATTTCATCTATACTTCATTTTTTTCGGAGGACAAAGCTATTCTTCGTAAAAGTATGTCAGAGTACTTAAGTAATATTAAATTAATGTATTAAATTAGTTTTTTAATCAAAATTTTAAACAAGTATACATGCGAGACACTCATATCTTATATTATTATACTCGTTAATATAGATAACAAAAAATACACAAATAATAATAGTAATAACAGTCTGCTCATTGTCTCGTCATCAACGTCTTTTTCCTGGGCTGGTCAGTGATCTATTGTATAGTATATAATTATGTTCCAACATCGGTTAAATATAATGCACATTGTAAGTAACCAGGAACAAACTATTATTAGCAAATAATCTTTTAATACCTAGCAGATTAAGTATCACTATCTTTCTACAAGTCCTGTACCCTGAGTATACTTCATTGAGTTTCAAAACTTGAGAAAAATTTATTTTCGGACACACAATATGAACACGAACACACCCCTGTGAATTTTTATGGCAACAGGAAATACAAAAAATCAAGTATAAAGATTATTAACTCAAATAGCTTTTTCGATGTTATGACCATTCACACAAATACTCATTTTAAATAACTGAAACGAAAGTTTTTAATGTTTTCTTTGTTACACTCGTTAAAAAAGACTTGGTACAACAATGTTCAAAGGGGTGAAAACTCTTATAAATCAATAATAATTTAATAATTAATTATTTAAAAAGTTGAGAAAATTCTCCTATTCATTTTACATGGGTTTGATAAGAGGTGATAAGAAGAAGGAACCTAACAAACTGAGTTAAATTTTCGAAAGCTTTTGTGACGTCACACTAATCATCTCTATAAAAATCTTATAAAATAGGGATGGAGCACTAGGTATATCTCCTGGGTAAAAAAGTGTCGCCAAGAACTTCGAAAAAAATCTACATAAAATAACGACGGCGCATGCTCAAAACTTGTTAGTGGAACGAATTTCTTGCCGACTGTTATCCATTGTTTATATTGAATGAAGGATTACAATCTATCATTTTTTAATCTGATGCGAAGTATACTTCGCGACATAGAGGTTACGTAAGGTGACGAAGGTTGCTGTAAGGTCAGGCCCCAACCAGGATTTTTTTGTCAGGTTATCTTTTGCTGACTCACAACAAACAATTGTTTACTTGTGTTCTGTGAGCATTTTATAGTTATTTCCTTTTTTTATTCTATTAAAAGTTTTTTTAACTGGTTGTAACCTAATCATACATCAGTAACACCATTAATGAGCCAATCAATTTATACATTAATAGATGATAGAACAAAGAATTCTTACAAATAAGATATAAAAGATAACTTACCTACAATTGTTACGCCACACAGAAAATTGATTTTTATTCTTTGGAAAGCGGTAAAAGTGACATTTATCTTTTAAGGCCCTAGGTTTACACCATTACACCCAAGTGCAAAGCATTGAGACATTTTTCATTCCTAAATTAATAAAATTTATTATAAAATAATAATAAATTAAAATTGCTCTGATAAAACCCATTTGTATATACGTCGCGTCAGAGAGGTTACGTAAAAGTGACAAAGGTTGCTGTGACGTCATGCGCCCTCCACGATTTTTCGTCAGGTTATCTTTTCTGGCTCATAACAAACCATTGTTTACTAGAGTTCTGTAAGCATTTTATAGTTTTTTCCTCTTTTTATTGTATTAAAAGCTTTTTTAACCTTATCATATATTAGTAACATCATTAATAAGCCAACAAATGTATACATTATAGATGATAAAACAAATAATTCTCACAAATAACTCAAATAAGATGTAAAATAACTTACTTACAGATGTGCTCTTTTTACTCTATTAAAAGCTTTTTTAACTGTTTTTAACCTTATCATATATCAGTAACATCATTAATAAGCCAATAAATGTATACATTTTAGATGATAAAACAAATAATTCTCACAAATAACTCAAAGAAGAAGTAAAATAACTTACTCACAGATGTGCTCTTTTTACTCTATTAAAAGCTTTTTTAACTGTTTTTAACCTTATCATGTATCAGTAACATTATTAATAAGCCAATAAATGTATACATTATAGATGATAAAACAAATAATTGATTAAAAAATAATAATAAAATAAAATAGCACTGATAAACCCCCACCTATATCCAATGTTATGAGCCAGCTAACCTAACTTCACACACTTTTTTACGTAAGTGACGTCACACTTCCCCGGCGTATTGTTTGTTATAAGCCAACGCAGTTTAGCCAACCTATCAACACAAATTTTATCAATACGTAAATAACGTCACAGTTCCCCAAAGTATTGATATTAATTAATTTGGAAACGGGTTATTCCTATTGCAGAATATGAAATAACATAACATGATCGAATTCTTCTTCATCTTCTATAGAGATGATTAGTGTGACGTCACAAAAGCTTTCGAAAATTTAACTCAGTTTGTTAGGTTCCTTCTTCTTATCACCTATTATCAATCCCATTTAAAATGAATGGGAGAATTTTCATTTAAATCAAATTATAATTATTATTAACTACGGGAAACAGACAGTGAAAAATACACTCCTGTGCCGGGATTTGAACCACGGGCCTCTATATTTCCAGTATAGTATTAAAAATTGAATTTCGAATTGATTGTACAAGGTACAGGTACTAATTGAGTACTTTATAATTATAAGCGTGAATTCTTGGTTTAGTTCTAATGTCATAAATATTGACTGTCTAAATGTATATGAATATTGAAAGCTTGGATTCGGGACTAGTTATCGATTACGGTAGTGAAAAATCATTCTCCTGCGTAGCTTAGATGGAAGAGCACTATACTGGAAATATAGAGGCCCGTGGTTCAAATCCCGGCACAGGAGTGTATTTTTCACTGTCTGTTTCCCGTAGTTAATAATAATTATAATTTGATTTAAATTAAAATTCTCCCATTCATTTTAAATGGGATTGATAATAGGTGATAAGAAGAAGGAACCTAACAAACTGAGTTAAATTTTCGAAAGCTTTTGTGACGTCACACTAATCATCTCTATAGAAGATGAAGAAGAATTCGATCATGTTATCCGTAGTATGAAAACTACCAAAAACTTAAAAATTGAAGGGAGAATTTTCTCAACTTTTTAAATAATTAATTATTAAATTATTATTGATTTATAAGAGTTTTCACCCTTTGAACATTGTTGTACCAAGTCTTTTTTAACGAGTGTAACAAAGAAAACATTAAAAACTTTCGTTTCAGTTATTTAAAATGAGTATTTGTGTGAATGGTCATAACATCGAAAAAGCTATTTGAGTTAATAATCTTTATACTTGATTTTTTGTATTTCCTGTTGCCATAAAAATTCACAGGGTGTGTTCGTGTTCATATTGTGTGTCCGAAAATAAATTTTTCTCAAGTTTTGAAACTCAATGAAGTATACTCAGGGTACAGGACTTGTAGAAAGATAGTGATACTTAATCTGCTAGGTATTAAAAGATTATTTGCTAATAATAGTTTGTTCCTGGTTACTTACAATGTGCATTATATTTAACCGATGTTGGAACATAATTATATACTATACAATAGATCACTGACCAGCCCAGGAAAAAGACGTTGATGACGAGACAATGAGCAGACTGTTATTACTATTATTATTTGTGTATTTTTTGTTATCTATATTAACGAGTATAATAATATAAGATATGAGTGTCTCGCATGTATACTTGTTTAAAATTTTGATTAAAAAACTAATTTAATACATTAATTTAATATTACTTAAGTACTCTGACATACTTTTACGAAGAATAGCTTTGTCTTCCGAAAAAAATGAAGTATAGATGAAATTTTCATAACGCTCGAGAAGGTGGAAGACATAATATACAAACTAAAATATAAAAACGATTTAAAAAATAAGCAATAAATAAGAACGGACCCGGACGGTATCACCACAATAAAACACACTCACAATAATACTTTTTTAAACCACTAGAACGGCAATTTTTAATGTTTTCTTATCTTATATTGTTAAAATAGACTTAGTATAATAACGTTCAAAGGTTGAAAAGTCTTATAAATTAATAATAATTTAATAATTAATTATTTAAAAAGTTGAGAAAATTCTCCCATTCATTTTACATGGGATTGATAACAGGTGATAAGGTAAAGGAACCTAAACAAACCGAATCGAATACATATCGAAAGCTTACGCCATCTTGTGACGTCATTACTAATCATCTCTATAGTTATAACCATATGGGAAGGTATTATATCCCACAAGATTTTCCAAGTTCTTGGCGACACTTTTCTCGCTTAGTATGCGAGTTACGAGTTGCGACTTTTGACGCTCAGATTGGCCAACATAAATGAGGAACAAAATAAAGCCAGTAGGAGGGGTGGGGCCAGTGACATTTTTGTTTGCCTAGTTGGCCCGACCTTCTAGAATTCAAAATCCTGACCTCTCATTGGCTCCCCACTCTAATTTTTCGGATTTTCCCGCGCTTAAGGCTCTACCGCTCTTTGAGGTTAAAAAATCATTAAATTGAAAATTTTATTGGTTCTAAGCAAGATATCAAAAATCTAATCACAAGCATCATTCCTAATTTTAATTCTGCACAATTTGAGCCCTATTTCAACTTCCTATGATAAATAGTACAGGCGCCATTTCAATACAACGATAAAACTCATTGTATTAAAATGGCGCCTGTACTATTTATTAAACCTATAAAACGTCCACGCACCGCACTTCTGCTAAGATTTTATTTTTAATATTGGTCAAGTTTAGTCGCTTAATGTAACACATGTTTACCTCACCTCTTTTTACCATAAATTCACCATGAGCCCACCCACTCCCGGTTTTCTGGGGCCAAGCATTAATATTATTAATTTTATTATTATCAATGCACGGCGCGGCGTGAGCCCTGTTCCTATTTTACGCCACTGCAAGCAGATTATCTACTACACTCGACACTTAATTTAAAAGCCTGATAAGAATCACAGTAAATATCAGGCAAGACTATTAAGGAGGATATATATTTTATTCTGATATCATTGCCGATTCTAATGTCATTTAAGGGGTTGAAATTCAAGGGTTTTAAGGGTTTTCATGAAATTATTGGTCATGACAGATGACAGGTGCTAAGATAGTAATAAGCAAATATTTCATTTTTATAATTAATTAAAGCGAGTGTAGCGAGCTTCCTACATTTAACAAAACATGCGCCATGTCTGCCTGTTTGTCAGTAACGTTTACGCGTATACGCAATAACTTGAGTAAAGCAATATATATTGAGTAAATTTCAACTACCGATGTCGTTGAAATTTGGTTTTCATATTCCTTTTGCCAATGCTCAGGCTAAGTTCGTTGGACAGTGTTATCCATCCAAGCCTAAAGGTTAGCTTTAAATTTAAAATTGTAATATTACAATGGGAAAAGGTTCTACCTTATACTACTTAATGAGACAAAAAAAAAATTCAAAACATTTTTGTGTAGTGATGTGATACATTTATAATAATAGTTAAAAGGAACTGTGGGCCGTGTAAGTTAAGGATTTATTCAATGTTAATTAAAATACATTTTTAATGAGTTTATTTATTTATTAGTTCAATGTTTCTGCATTCTTTTAAAAAAATGATAGTGGATTCAATAAGTTAATTTTTTTAATAACTTGTGATATTTATAGCTTCTTTTTCATTTGCTACTTTTTAGGGTCCGTAGGCAAAACCAAGGACCCTTAAATTTTCCTGCGTGTGTCAGTCTGTCGCCTGCTCTCACGGCTAAACCTTTTGTCCGATTTGAAATTTGGCGTATATGATACCCAGTAGCGTACACAGAAAAAATTTTCGGGGGGGGGGGGGGGGAAAACCTAACCTAACCTATATGCGGTTTTAGCATACCCCATAATTTATTATAATTGTAATTTCTCCTCTTTCAACACTCTAATTTCAATTTCTAACCTCATATTTTAATAAAATTAAAATCCTATGAGGTAACAACTCACTGTGTGATCGTTCTAAAGAAAGAATATTATGTCTCCGATTTCAATAATTCCAAGACAGAAATCTGTTCCAGTTATCAGAGAACATTTTTGATCCCGTTTATGGCTGTCAGTCTGTCTCTCGCTCAATTTTTGCGAGCAATTCTTAAAAACTACTTGTTCGATTTTAATGAAATTTGGATGGTAGTTAATTAGCATATGTAGTCCATTGTTGGTCCCATATAAGTTCCAATCTTCTGGTCCCATTTGTTTCTCATCCACATGTGCGCACACATACATTTATTTACACCTTATCTTCAAAAGTACTCATCTGATTTTTATAATATGTATCTGATAGAAGCTCTCAGATTAAATTTAACTGTCTGCGGTGTTTAAATTTTGCTAAATTGATAATCATGTAAAAATCAAACTAATTTTGACTCATTTAAAAAGAGAGGGGAAATAAAATAAATTTGACATGAATAACATAACAATTTAGCGACATTTTAAGACCGCAGACGGTTGAAATTAAACTTGGGTTATCTGCGAGCTACTTTAAACAAACCATTGAAATTTCATAAAAATCAGATGAGTACTTTTGAAGATATAGGTGTAAATAAATGTATGTCTGTGCGAATGTGGAAGAGAAATAAATAGGCACAGAAGATTGAAACTTATATGGGACCAACAATGGACTACTTATGCTAATTAACTGCCATCCAAATTTAATTAAAATCGAACAAGTAGTTTTTAAGAATTGTTCGCAAAAATTGAGCGAGAGACAATCCTAATTCAATTAATTGAATTAGGATTCTTAATGAATTGAAGCTGTCCTGTAATGACCTAAGCTATTGAACGGCACTAAAACCACAAAAAAAAAACCATTGAATTCAATCAGCGAAAAATAAGGCCCAGCCGGTAAACGAGCCGATTTAGTTTATGCATCCTAATTTAATTCAATGAATCTAATTCCATCAGCATAAATCCGGGCCCAGCCGACAATCGGGCCAGTATAAGTGTTTAATGAATTTAATTCCATCGGCAAAATCCGGGCCCAGCCGACAATCGGGTCGGTATAGTGTTTAATTCCATCGGCAAAATCCGGGCCCAGCCGACAATCGGGCCAGTATAGTGTTTAATTAATTTAATTCCATCGGCAAAATCCGGGCCCAGCCGACAATCGGGCCGGTATAGTGTTTAATTCCATCGGCAAAATCCGGGCCCAGCCGACAATCGGGCCAGTATTAGTGTTTAATGGATTTAATGCCATCGGCAAAATCCGGGCCGTGCGCATTTGGGGTGTTTTAGTTAAGTGTATACACACCATAAGATAATAAATACTTAATTAATTCCTTATAATCGAAAATATTTACAGACAATTCGAATGCATCTGTCATTGCTGTGTTCTTTTGGTTTTAAATGTATGGCGGGTCCAAGTTATGTAATCATTTCGGGGGGGGGGCCTTGTTATAACGACCAGGCGAACAGACCTTGTTTGAATATATGATCGGCGAAGGGACGGAGGGCTGAGCTTATATTTTGTTTATTTTCTTTATATTCTCTTCCACTGATGTTTCCATTTTATCCATTAGTATTACGTAGAGATGCTAATATTCTTTTACTTCCATTATCGTTGGTATATGTCCGATTGAATGCAGAATGTATAGCTCCGTAAGCTCATCTCATTGGCCATTTAGCTCATTGGCATCTACCAAAAGAGACACCGGAGAGCTTTTTTCCATACTGGTATTTTACTAATTGCTCTTTACACAAATGGAAGTCCGTCAAGGCATGAATGAGGGAACCAACATCAGTCGTGCACAAGTATAAATCCCTATCTATGAGGGCTTACCGCTGTTAATTCAATAGTACCAGAACATTCCAGACAAGGAAAAGATTCAGGTCTATAGAGCGGTACGACTTGCTCTTGTGTACATTGTACATTGTAGATTGACTGGTTCCTTGTCCTCGTCATTTGATTCTTCGGATGATTGGGTGTTCAGTTTAAAGAACCTTAGCATTTTTCGTCGGAGGTTTTGGGGTTGGCGGTGTTTGCGCATGATAAGATAAACAAATAATTAATTAAAATAGAAAAGAGCAACAACTACATCGTACGAGTTTTGAGCGAACACTAACTGGTGGACTAGTCCAACGATACAAATCAATAAACTTCGAGGAGTCACTTCGGTTTATAAATAGAGCGCTTGCTGGCACGCAGGCTTTACAAATTTACTCGCTCCCGCTTCTATTTAAATTTAATCTAAATTAAAATAAACATAATTTATTTAACAGTAGGATGGATTATTACTAAGTGGCCCCAAATACCTTGCCTACTAATCAGAGACTACAAATTTCGGACATATGCATTAATATCAACCTGATTTTGAAGTCTTAAATAACGTCAAGTTTAATCCAATTGTATTTGTATTTAATATAAAAAGAGGATACAATATTGTTTTTAAATTAGGGCCATCAATAATTCATTTGTGGATATAATTTTTAATTTAGATAAAAATGATAAAACTCAATTTCCATAAGCAGCGACTTGATTGTGAGCCTTAGTGGCTCGGCGCTCCGCTGGGCCACGAGAACCAGTTCCATATTCACAGAAATCTATGGTGAGCCTCCCAACGTCACCTTTGACTGATTTTGCCCAGAGCCTTACAGGTGCTTTAATGCTTACTGGCATGCAAAACCGTAGCCTTTCTAAGAATGTATTTTTACTCTTTTTCCGTTTTTATTTATTGTATTTAATAGTTATTTATATCACTAGGCAGCAATATGGAATTTTGCTGACAAGTTTTTTAAAATTTAGTTCCGAGCCGAAGGCGAGGATAGGCTAAACAAATTTACTGCTGAGGCGAAGCCGAGTCAGGAAAATTTCATTTTGACTGACGAGACGAAGCCGAAGCAGGAAAACGTTAATTACCTGCTGAGGTGTAACCGAAGCAGGTAATCTTTAAACGAGTCAGGAATGTTTCCTTTGCTGCATAGTTACATACAATATTTTATCTACTAACGGCAGAAAAATTACACTAATGATTTTAGTACCTGATTTAGAGGGCAATAAACTTTACTTGGATGATGTTGCAATATTTGCAATTTCGGGTGGCGTGTTATCAAACAAGTCTTCAACGTCATGCACAACATTATCATCCATATTTTTATTTTTAACTTCAAAAACCTAATTAACAAATTTATCAAAATAATAACAGAAAACTATTAAATTATTATCATCCTTTTTTGATAGATAAAAGATTTAAAGCAATGAAAGTTGAAAAAATCGAGTTGATGACTCGAAAGTTTGAGTAAGTGTAATGACTCGAAAGTTAAAATTGTATCTCAGTTTAGATGCGTAGAAAGTGATTCTTTACGTACTCGTATTCAATGCATATGCGCGTTTTTATAATTCTTCACCTTAACGCACGATTAGCGAGTTTGTTTACATTTAACAAACCTAATTTGCTGTTTGTTTAATTAAAGTATCTGTTTGTATCGAGTTATTTGTGAAAAACAATGGGTGGTTTAAGTGATTATGACGAAAATGAGGAGAATAATACGCCTCCCGAAATAATTAATTCGGCACAAAATACAACTAATGAATTAAAATCATCTTTATCAAAAGAGAAATACGAACTTACATACAGGAAGTTTATTAATTATTTTTTTTCTGTATTTATTATTAAAATCCAACAATCGTAGATAAAGTACGGTACGCAACTCGTGCGAAAACGGCATTTTGCTTTGCTCGTGTGGTTTTACTACCCTCGCTGTCGCTTGGGTGCAAACTCCACACTCGCATGCAAAATGCTACTTTCCGTACTAGACGCGTAATGTACTATTTATATCAATAATAAATATTATTCTATGAAAAAATTTAAATCCCATAATACCTATTTTAATTGGTTATTAAACATATATTTATAGAGTATTCAAAAAGTGATTGTTTTCATGATTTTCTCGTAAACTAGATTTTTCCTGGAAGAAACTACTTATATGGTTAAATTTATCTTTAAATGTGCTCCGTAGTAGTATATTTTTTATCAATACCGTCGGAACCGTTTTTGAGAAATATCTATTTCTAAAATTCATTTATCCATTTCACATTTGGAAAAAACTGCCAAAACATGTAGGTATGGCAAATGTCATCGAAATTGATCCTGCAGTTTCCACGCGTCTGGACAGAATAGAAGCTATCGAGACAAACATTTTTTAAAAACACTTTTTTGGACTCTCAAAACGTGTAAATCCATTAATGTCGAATTTTTGCAATACTTTCTGTCTATATATTGTACTACAACGTAGATGAGAAAATAAAATGGGGAAATAAATTAAGCAAGGTTTTTTTTTTTAAATACTTGTCATAATAATTCAATTAATTAATTTGAATTTTTCTTGGATTTCACACCATTAATTATTGTAACTTGTTTATATCTTAAAATAAAAATAATTTTAGGCAGTAAAATACGAAATAGAGATTCTATTTTAAATATGTTATTATTTAAATTGACACTGACGATGGCGATGTCTAGCACCAGACTGAATGGCACCAAATTAAAGTAGAAGGGACGGCTAGGCTTATTAAAACCAATACCTACAATGGAAAAAAAATCTTATAATAACAAATTGAAAACTCTTGAAAAAAGGGTTGAAATGAAATATTCAAGATCTAAGAGGTATCAATCACGATGTCGACTGAAAATACCGCCAAGCCGGCACATTACAAAGAATTATCAAGACATTTATTTCTCACTGAAATAAATTTCTAGATTACTTGCAGCTATCTTTCCTTTTTTACTGGTCTTATATTAAGTTTCATCGCACACCTATTACCCCAATTTTGAACCACTTCCCGTCTTTCAATCTTCCCCAAATTTTGAAACAATTTAGGCGAAGAATACAGAAATCAAAAAAGAAAAAAAATGTTGGAAATAAGACCATTTTTTAAAAATGGTAGTTTTATATTAATTATTATATCAATGAATGCTCCTATTATTTTATTAAAAGATCGGCCGCCCTGGCCTTCTTTAAAATAGGGCTCAAATTAATTATATAATCATTAATTTAATAATATTAATTAATTTAATAATATTAATTAATTAAATAATTAACTAAATAATATTAATTAATTAAATAAAATTAATTAATTAAATCATTTTAATTCTTAATTTGAAGTTATTTGGTAATATTTTATTATTCATTTTAAAGTCCTCGAAAATCTGACAGGAGGCTCGAGCCCGCTACCCCCCTTCGCAAAATTCCATTTTGATGAATTTACTCTATTTGAAGTGCAATCTGTAGTCTGACAGATGGACAGGCACAAGACCAGAAATATCCCCTTATGTCTAAAACGGATTTTGGTCTAAGAATTTTTGAATTCGGATGTAAAAAGATTCTTTGTTACTTATTTCTTCTTGTACCTATTTCATAATTATACCTTTTTTAACCGACATTTTGGAACGTTGAAAAGTATATTGTAATTGCAAAATATGCAGACGTGCATAGTGTAATATGCAGACGTGCATAGTGTAATATGCAGACGTGCATAGTGTAATATGCAGACGTGCATAGTGTAATATGCAGACGTGCATAGTGTAATAGAGAATTTGCTCGGCTTCAATTTATGATCTTAACATTTTTTCCAAAAGTAGTATACTTTTTAGGACAATCACAAAAATTAAAAAAATTTAAGTCACCGATGTTGGAAGATGGCGGCCATATTATATAAAAGTCAACGTTTGTGTGTATGTTCTTTATACAAATCCACAGTTTTAGTTCGATCTCGTTGAAAATTTGCACACTTGACCTTCAAAGCAAGGGAAAAATCACTGTCAACATGAATTTTTGAAATTTAAATTTTGGCACACAGGAGCACGGGGTACAAAAAAAGAATGCGGGGTCAAAGAAATGAATACCCTTCATGATGCATATCGTTGAAAAGCTCTTTAAGAGTACAGCAATTGTTGTTATGTATACATTTTTGTCATATTTTCATTTAGGAGGGGGGTAAATTTGGGATATTTGCAAATTATCTTATCAAAGAGGAGGGGGTATAGAAATAAGTGGGAGGGATAGAATATAGAGATATTCTCGCATAGTAAAATAATTTAAATGTTTCTTGATGGTATAGTTTATAAACTTATCAAATTAAAATAGCACTCCGTAGTGAAGCACGGGTATCCAGCTAGTACTAAATATAAAAACGTCGCGACGCGTTGTTGCAATATAAAAACTAATATTTATTATGTTAACATTAAAGTCAGTAAATCTTTAGACTTAATAAATCATAAATTTGAGGCTCAGAAGCCTGTTGAAGGTTTTAATAAATTTTATCCACTATTTTAAGCAATTAAATAACTGTAAATAAGTCTGACTATTTTACTCTATAAATTAATATAAAGTACGGGTAATAAAAAACATATCAATAAATGAATCGAAAGAACTCATTCAGTATAGGTATATGACAAATTGAGAGTTTGATTATAAAGGCGATGAATAAAATCCCAAATTCCATTTACATTCCCTATTTTTAATCTCAATAAAACCAAAAAACTTTCTCCTCTGTCTGTTTCTCCTTTCGTAGTTACCTTCGGAGTAGGATGAATTGGAAATTGCTGTGTAAATATTCCGAGTTTACTGGGTCGGGATCCGATTAAGATAAAGAACAGGTTTTTCCAAGAGATTAAAAGAACTTGATTTAGTAAGCTCAATCAAAAGAGCCATTTGCCAAAACTAATCTTTTAAACTACTCTACTTCTCATTCGCTGAATACTTAAAACATCCTGTAGACACGAAGCACCGTTCTTCCTTTTCCCTTTTCAATGAGCCATTTAGCATGCAAAGCGAGAAGGAAAAATTAGGGAAAAACATTTAAAAAAGTTTGAAAGAAGGAAACTTTAATTTTGTCTGTCAATTTTATAAAAACTGTTGGTGTTCATTGCAGGTGGTATAGCTCTAATGATATTGTTGTCTCAAAATCATCAGGAAAAATTAACTGATAAGATTGATTTTATTTGAGATTTTTTTAATTTTTTTTATTGTATGTTATTTTATTTATTTATTTTATTTTATTTTATTTTATTTTATTTTATTTTATTTTATTTTATTTTATTTTATTTTATTTTATTTTATTTTATATTATTTTATTTTATTTTATTTTATTTTATTTTATTTTATTTTATTTTATTTTATTTTATTTATTTATTTATTTACTTTTTTGTTAATTAAAGAATCATATCGTAATAATTAATTAGCTTAATAAATTATTTATATTGTTGATTTTTATATATATGTACTAGAGTTTATAGACAGAGCCCTCGCTCTAGCACTTGCTATTGAGGGCTCTCGTTATTGAAGTATTGTTGTATATTTAATTTTTTGAGAAATTGTAAAATAACGGAAATAAAGATTAGTAGTATAGATATTTGTCGAGAGCGTAATTAAGGGGGATTAAAGTTAAGAGGAGATGTACATAAAATAATTTTATTTGAAGAAATCAATTGATATAGACAATTAGCCCTTAACTGCCCGATATATTTTTTTTGGGAATGTTTTGGTTTTTTTCTGGGGATTTTGTCTTTTAAGAGGTCCCTTAATATGTAAAAAATATTTTAAAAAATGAACAAAAGTCCTTACTCCAAATTTGGGCTGTTGCCATATGGCAACGCTATGGATATTAGCCCTACAGTTTCTATTCAGTAAATTTTTAAAACATTTTTTTACAAAAAGTATGTAAAAATCAATTTTAGGATAAAGAAGGCTCAAATAATACTAAAAAAATACTAAATTTATTTAAAAGAAAGAAAAAGTACATTTAATTTTTTTTTTATATTATTTTTATTATGTATCATGTTGTTTATCTGTAAAATGATGTAATTATTTCGTTAATATTTGTTTTGTGCATGTGTTTTTCTTATTACCATTTTAAATATATATACATATATATATATATATATATATATATATATATATATATATATATATATATATATATATATATATATATATATATATATATATATATATTATTTTATTGTAATAAAAAAAAAACAATATTATTATATACATATTATTTTTAAAAGAATATCCTAATACTATTTGTTATTATTATTAATTAATTATACTTAATCAACAAAATAATTACAAGAATTTGAGACTAATTCAAAAATATTTAGAAAAATATCAATAAAAAATTAACATTAGGCAAAATAACATCAAAACTTTGTATATAAATATGATTGAATAAAATTACGACTTAGAAAAAAGTGTAAGGGTAATATCCTATAGTGTTGACATATGGCTTTAACCACCTCAAATTTACGCTCAATTTAGGGCAGAAAAATTAAATTTTGTGAAACTGCAATAATTTTATATTTTTAAATATTCTTTATTCTAATAGTTTCATTACCAACAATAACATTTAATTAATTAAACATTTTTCCATGTCACAAATTTGTTATAACCCATTTTTTAATCCTGTCTTGTCGCATACGAGTTGCACGAAACAAATAAATATAATGATAAAAATTAATTTAGTCCTTCTTTTGACATAATATTAACATTTAAAAAGTCCAATATCAACTTGCACCTCTCCAGACTATAATAAAGGGAGGGGGTTTTGCTGTTGCCATATGGCAACGCTAGGTTATTAAGGGTTTGAAATTATGAAAAAAACATATAATTTTACTTATGCGAGCAAAGTGTGAATATACAGTCGGACCATAATACATCGAAATTGATGGTTCCATAAAAAAAATTGCCTATATAGAAATATCGTTATACAGAATTTAATTTTTAGTGAAAAAATGAGTGTTCCTGAAAGAGGAAGATTTTTATCCCGTACTTTTTTCACCAATTGCAGAACAGTTTCATTCGTCTTCATTCGTATGACCTTAAGATAGTTTTCGTTTTAGAGAAATTATTTTCGTTCTCTAGAAAGTCTTTTATTTGTCTTCAAATGACGTTATTAAAATTAACACCTTCTTTACTTCGTATCACATTTGTTTTTGACGGATTTCTTAGGTGTTGATTGAATAAATACTCAAAACTTGTTAGTTTTCATTTATTTTTTCCCTTACAAAACGTTTCGACCCTTCTTTATGTATTTTAAGGTCATTTTCAATCTGTTTTTCATTTACAGGTACATTTTTGATGTCAAACTTAAAATTCCTCCAAGAGAGATCGTCATGATAATTTAAATTAGAATTTTATAATAAAAGTACACTACGTCCAAACAAAACATTTCGACAATATAAACTCAATACAATATAGTTATACTAACTATATAATAATAAATTAAAGCATGGTACAAGACCTTCCATAAAAAAAATTGCCTATATAGAAATATCGTTATACAGAATTTAATTTTTAGTGAAAAAATGAGTGTTCCTGAAAGAGGAAGATTTTTATCCCGTACTTTTTTCACCAATTGCAGAACAGCTTCATTCGACTTCATTCGTATGACCTTAAGATAGTTTTCGTTTTAAAGAAATTATTTTCGTTCTCTAGAAAGTCTTTTATTTGTAGAATTTGTGGGGGACAAGAAATATTTATTATATAGAGATTTTTGTTGTACAGAAGTTCGTTATAAGGAGGTCCGACTGTATATTATAACACTTAAGAAAGCCGTACTTAATACATTCAATTTTTTCATGAATAATATTTATATTTATATGATTAATATTTTATTTTTAGTTATTTTTCTAAACAGTGATTTAATTTGTAATTTGTTTAATGTCAGTATGATTTATGTTTATGCAGGCTAATCTGGATTATTGGTATTTTTGCTGAGATATCTGTAATTGTTATTGACCAACAGTTGTTAATCTTAAACACCTTCTTTAAATTTCTATAATTCATTTATTATTAATGGATTTTTTTTACTGAATTTTAAATGCATAACGATATGATGAAAATGACCAACTCACATGTAGGTGATAAGTAATTATTTTAAGAAAAATATTAACCATTTATAAGTCTCTATCATGCTACACTGAATCACTGAATTAAAGAAAAAATGTCATAAGAAGATGTGAAAGTGATGTGAAAGTCCAAGCGTCTTACAATTAAAGCTTAAAGCTATGAAAATTATTTAAATTTCATTACTTTTAATTGCACCTAAAAAAATCTATCGATAATAAATTAATTATATCTATAATTGTTTTTGTAAATATTTTTTTTCTTGTAATTTTTAAAGCGAAGAATTTCTTTAATTTTGAATGGTGATTTATACTTTAAACCTCAATTGGTATAGCTATAAAAAACTAATAACTCTGACAAATATACAATTTATAATCTCTAGTCATATGTGAATAAAAATAAATAAATACTGTTTATTATGAATTTTTACAATTGGATTAAAGAACAAATCTGAAATATATACAGCATTTTTGGGCGAGTAAATAAAACTTCTTTATAGTAATTAAGATGTTGAAAAGTAATTGTTTTTAGGAGAAATGTGTTTAAGGGTAAATAGAACGGAATTTTCGGAATGTTCTATACAATTAAGCGAACCAAAGCGTTACGAGTAAGTCTTTTTGAGTTCGACAAAATGGAAATGCCATTTTTCACTTCCCTATTGTATTTTCTTTAAAAGCGGCTCAGAATAACCAAGTTAAGCCTTGGAGACTCCCCCGATCGGAATTTTCAGAAGCTTTTTAAATCGGTCGAGCATCCCCTAAGGTTCCCACCCCCAGCCTGCATAATTTCAAAGAGGAAATATATGCGAGGTCGTAGCGAGGTTCTAGCTGTTAGAGACGTGAGGCGATGCCGGGACTCATAATCCCCTGGTCGAGTTCGTAATCACGCACTCACTAATCCTCGGCATTCTACCGAAATGCCCTTGGACCGGAAACCAGTCATTGTGCCTGGGCGGATACACAACCGTCCTCCTCCTCTTTCTTCTTTACGAATTACTCTCTCCCAACCAAAACACTTCTGCTTCACTAAATTAATTAAACTCGACTCTGAATGACTCCAGTCAAAATGGCTAAGTACAAAAGACGGGTTGAATCCAGAACCAGAAACAAGGGTAGCATAAAGTATTCCAAGAATCGTACTCTAATAAGAGTCGTGAGTATAAAACATATCCTGACAACCGGTTATTTCCTTAAGTTCTATTCGATATGGTTACTTCTCTGTGTCGAACATAAAAATAAAAAATCGGTCCGAGACAACTCAGACTAACTTTCTCAAATAATCTCGGTCCCAGGTCCCAGACACTTTGTTTTCAATTTTCAACAAAATCGGATTTATTTGCAACAATATTTCAAAAACTAGATTTTTTCCGCAAAACGGCTTATATCGTTAAATTCGTATTTAAATCGGATACCTTTTAGAATTTTTTAATCAAAATTATCGGAACCGTTTTCGAGAAATATTTTGAGTTTTTGGGGGGTAGCGCTCCCAAATTTGAAGCTAAAATTCATTTCTCGATTTCCCGTCGGGGTATGATTTTTCTGAACATGAACGCCAAATTTTGTCAAAATCGCCCCAGTAGTTGCTCCACGCGTCTGCATAGACGATACATACATTTGTTTAAAAAACACTTTTTTGGACATAGGGGACCACAAAAACGTGTAAATCCATCAAAAATCAAATTTTCGCGCCATCACAATATATTTTTTTTTATATTAGAAAGTAGAAATGGGAACTGGGATCAGTGTCTTCGTAAGGCAAAAGACACTCGCCCGAAAACAACTGCCCAAATGTCATAACATTCTGATCTAACACCGTCGTATTCATTCGATAGAAGTATAAAATAGCTTATTTCTCCGTCATGAACGGCCAAATATACCATCGAAAAATCGTTATAAAACTCAAACTTTCCCATGTATAATGTACATAGTAATAATAAATTTAAATATAAATATAAATTAATAATAATTCAAACCTATTAAAAAGTTTTTAAAAATGTACCTACCTATATTAAAAAGTGTGCTACAAATGATTGTTTTTAGGGCCAAAACCAAGGACCCTTATATTTTCCTGCGTGTGTCTGTCTGTCCGTCCGGTCGCCTGCTCTCAGGGCTACACCTCTGGTTTTGGCATGTATGTGTCTTGTACCTAAACACATATTTTAAAAATATAGCGACTTAAAAAAAATATTTTTCAAAAAAAGTAGGGTAAAAAAACTTGAGGGTTAATTTTTTTTAATTTTTTTTCGACACCGTGAGAGGTATCATATGAAAGGGTACGTCGAGCTGATTACAAAAATATATAATTCTTTGGTTATAACTTTGATAGGGCGAGCGTAGACAAGTTTGAAGTGGGTGTGAAACGTGCCCCCCCCCCCTCTATCTCACTTATGTGAAGTGAAAAAAATCTGAAAAAATTCCTGAGCATTCCTCGACCAAAAGTAAAGATACCACTTTTTGGAAATTTTGAAAAAAATATTATTTTATTTTTTATTAACAAAATAATTTTTTTTATAATTATGGTCTAAGTATTTTTATACTTCTAGTCAAAGTAAGCTTTTTAGCATTTTATAAAAACACTGTTTATACACTTTTCAGTTAAACACTATTACAGTGTGGCCTACGAACTATCGCTGTGTGCTGACTAGCACACACTTGACCTGTTTATTACATTTTGCTTTCGATTTTCAGCTAAATAAAATTTTATTTTGATCGATATCTCGGAAACTATAATTTTCTCGGGAAATCGAACTTAAATGCATATTTTAATAGACTACATTTTAAAAATTGTAATAAAAATCATCCGAACAGTTTTAGAGAAATAATTTATTTAAGAGTTGATAATTAATTTAAGTATATTTGAGGGGTAGAGCCCCCTAATTTAGAGCTAAAATTTCTTGATTTCACCTGGGGGTATGATTTTTCTGAACTTGTATGCAATAATTAATCGAAATCAGCCAACCAGGTAAGGCTCGCTTCTGCACAGACATTTTTAAAACTTTCAGACTTAAGTCTTAGTGATTTTAAGATGAGATAAAGATCGTAAGACGTACTTAATACATTAAATTAAGTTCTAGGTCTTCCGTTTGTTCACGTTGTCGCTCAGAACAAAATGCACACGACTGAAGATGCCTCCACCATAGGAGGGTGAAACGTCGAAAACATATCGATCATGAAGCGGTCACCACGGGAAGACCTAGAACTTAATTATGAATGTTACTTATTTGTTTCTTAAAGTTTGTAAAAAAAAAAAAAAAAAACTGAATTACTCGGTTAAATTAAATAAAACCTTCATTTAATTTAATCGTGGTATTTTGAAGCAAAATTTTCTGAATGTGGCACACGACTTAATAGTACATTACGAGTCGAGTGCGGAAAGCAGCATTTTGCATGCGAGAGTGGAGTTTGCACCCGAGCGACAGCGAGGGTAGTAAAACCACACGAGCAATGCAAAATGCCGTTTTTGCACGAGTTGCGTACCGTACTTTATCTACGATTGTTAGATATAAATAATAAATACAGAAAAAAATAAACTTGCTGTATGTAAGTTCGTATCTCTTCTCTTGATAAAGATGGCATTAATCTTGAGTTGTATTTTTTGCCGAATTAATTATTTCTGGAGGAGTATTATTCTCTACATTTTCGTCAAAGCAACTTGATTCATTAATTGTTTTTCACTAAAAACTCGATATAAACAGTTACTTTAATAAAAGAACAGCAAATTAGTTTTGTTAAATGTAAACAAACTTGCTAATCGTGCGTAAAGCTGAAGAATTCCTCTTCTTTACCGCGCTAGCGTGGTAAAGAAGAGGAATTCTTCAGAACTATGATACGCGCATGCGCAATTAATACAAGTACGTAAATAATCACTTTCTACGCATCTAAACAGAGATACAATGTTTATATTTCGCATCAATCGTAGATAAAATATATTATGCCCAGCCTAAATGAGTAGGATAAAATGAGTAGCCAATGTACCAAGTAGATAAAAGTAAGAAATGGAGAAACATGTTTTATCTTTTATCACATTTTCAAGTTCTATGCGAAGTTATATGCCGTTTAATAAAATTCACTGCGGTATCTGGAATCGTCGTATATAGGGCCAATAACACCTTTTTTAAGGGTGTCGACTCCCACGAGATAAAATTTACGAGTTTCCTATTAGGGAGGGGTAGAGCGCCCTAACTTTCCTGACCATCCCACAAAATCTCGAGAGCTCTTCAACTTGCAATATTCTCGACGAAAATGGAAAAGTTATTTATATCTGCCGTCGTGTGCAGCCAAAGACAAAAAACTTGGTCTCCCCTTATTAATTTTTGAACGTGGGAACGATCAAAAGGAACCCTAAGTTGCAAAATTAATTTTAGGAGGGGAGTTGAATCGAAAGGGAACTTTTCCGTTCTAAGGATTATAGGTATAAATTTTTATTGTTATAAGAGACTAAACCTATTTATTTTTTTTTTTTAATTTAAAGAGTGTAGAACAAAACAAAAAACTTTTTTTGTTTTATCTTACTGGGAAGGTTTAACAATTTAAGTTGTTGGCTTCTTCGGTATCGGAACTGTATTATATGTCAATTAAGGTTTGTTTTCTGTTGTCATTTTGATGTAATGTCACAGTTTAATAAATATAGTTTGTAAAATCAAGCCTACTTATTTAGCATGGCTTCACATGGTGTCAGGAGTAAAAAGAAGACAGGAAAAGACTCAAAGCAGTCAAGATCGCAGGAATGGGAGGGAGAAGAAAGAAACCTCGCCGTCAGGGAGCATGTAAAGGTAAACATGCCTCCCTGTCTAGATTTACCTAATAAAGAAAATTGGAGTTGTTGGGTTTATGGGAGTCCTTTATAGGGTACACCCAAATATATAAATAACGATAAATTAGAAATAAAGTTAACTGTCGATGAATTAAGAATATATATTTCTTTTTAGTTGACAAGAACGACTTAGTCAAAAATAAAACAGAACAAATTAAATATAAATAAAAATGTAAACAAAACATAACCCAGGTTAAGGGAGCAAGGCCATTCCAGGTCCACCACAGTACTCCCCTCCTAAAGAAAAGCGTCTAGCCAGTATAATAGTCCGGAAAACGAACCCTACGCCCTGAACGAGTGTAGGTATCCTTGCGCATGGCAGAGCGAAGAGGAGAGCATGGTGGTGGAGCGGGAATGGACAACCCTGGTGCCTGGGGATGCGAAGAGGATCTTGAAGCCGTCCCTGTGTCCACCTGGAGGTCGAGTCTCGGTGTATTGTCAGGTGGTTGTACCTTCTCGTCGTCACCAAGGTCTAGATGTGCCGGCTTAAGACGGTCAATCGAGATAGTGATCGGCTTGCCATTGATGTCAACTTTATACGCCTTGTCAAACCTCTTTAGCACGCGGTAAGGCCCTTGGTACGGAGGTTGTAAAGGTCGCTTAACTGCATCGACTCTAACGAACACATGACTTGCTGAGCCCAGCGCTTTAGGAACGTAGTAGCAGTGTTTGCTGTTATCCGATGTAGGCTTTGGCCTAAGGTCTCGGATTAACACCTTAAGCCGTTGCACGAATGAAACAGGGTCCAACGGTGGTGATTTAGGTGTGTCAATGAAGCAGTCCGCTGGTAATCGTAACGACTGCCCATAGACTAGCTCAGCTGCGGACGTTCCTATAGTCTCTCTAACTGCGCACCGTAGATTCAGTAATATAAGCGGAAGCTTTTCGACCCACTTGTCAGATCCGGCACATTTGATAGCTGTTTTTAAAGATCGATGCCAACGTTCCACTAAGCCATTAGCCTGCGGATGATAGGCGGTTGTACGGATTTGCTGAATGCCAAGGAGATTTGCTAGTTCTCGGAAAAGCTGGGATTCGAATTGCCTGCCTTGATCGTGAGTTAACCGTGCAGGAACACCAAAGCGTGAAACCCAGCCGTCCACAAGAGTCCTTGCGACGGTTTCAGCTGATATATCTTTGATGGGCCAAGCTTCTGGCCAGCGTGTGTACCTGTCGATACAGGTGAGGCAGTAAGTGAAGCCTTCTGAAGGTGGAAGGGGGCCAATGAGGTCAATATTGATATGGGCGAACCTCTCCTTTGGAATGGTGAACGTTGAAAGAGGACTGACGGTATGACGTGAAACTTTAGATCGTTGACAGACGAGACAAGCACGAGCCCAAGAGGTGGCCTCTCGACGCATGTTTGGCCAGAAATATCGATGGCGTAAGGATTGAACAGTGGCTTTTATACCTTCATGACCCTGATCATGTACTGTATGAAAAACCTGACGTCTGAATGCCTTTGGCACGAATGGCCGGAAAATTGAAGTAGACGTTTCGCAGAAGAGTGGTTGAGAACATCCTGCAGGGATACATCTATGAAACTTGATAGGGTCAGCTTGCACAAACTCCTGAACGTCTTGATCTGTTTCCTGAGCCTTCGCCATTGCATCAAAGTCTATCGTGGAAGGAATAACGATTTCTTGGATACGTGATAGTGCATCTGCCACGTGATTACTTATACCGGGTAGATAATGTATATCGGTGCTGAATTGTGAAATAAAATCCAATTGGCGAGACTGCCGTGGCGATGCTTTCTCTGGATTTTGCTTGAACGCGAAGGTTAAGGGCTTATGGTCCGTGTAAATACGGAACTCTCTACCCTCCAGAAAAAACCGGAAATGTTTGATAGTCGAAAATACTGCCAGCAACTCTCTATCATACGCACTGTATTTCACCTGAGCAGGAGAAAGTTTCTTTGAAAAGAACCCGAGGGGTTGCTGAACGCCGTTTATAAGTTGATGGATCGCTCCTCCGATAGCTACGTTGGATGCATCTGCAGTAATGGAAAGTGGAGCATTTGGAGAAGGGTGCGACAACAGAGTTGCTGATGCGAGAGCTTCTTTTAAAGACGTGAAAGCGTGTGTTATTTCCTTGGTCCATATTAAAGGTTTCTTATCACGCTTAGGCCTTCCCGACAACACTTTATTCAATGGAAGCTGCAATTCTGCTATTTTGGGTAAAAATCTATGATAAAAATTAACCATGCCTAGGAACCTCCTCAGTTCGGCCACGTTGGTGGGTCTAGGAAAGTCGATAATTGGCAAAACTTTAGATGGAAGTGGAGCAATACCTTTCTCAGAGATTAAATGGCCTAAGAACTCTAAGCTGGGAACACCTAAGGTACATTTGGCAGCATTGACACGTATGCCATAGTGTTTTAATAGTTCGAATAGTTGCCGTAAGTGCTGTAAGTGCAGCTCTAGTGAGTCGGAAGCTATAATGAGGTCGTCTAAGTAGACAAAAACGAAGTTGAGACCACGAACAACCTCATGAATAAAACGTTGAAAAGTAGCCGCTGAGTTTCGGAGACCGAACGGCATAAATAAGTACTCGTACAGACCAAACGGAGTAGCGATTGCTGTTTTCGGAATGTCCTTAGTTGCGACTGGGATCTGATGGTACGCTTTTTCTAAGTCTAGGCTCGAGAATATTTTCTTGCCATAAAGAAAATTATTGCAATCCTGAATGTGTGGAACAGGATATTTGTCAGGTAGTGTGACGGCATTTAGTTGACGATAATCTCCACACGGCCGCCATGACCCGTCTTTTTTTGGGACCAGGTGAAGAGGGCTAGACCAAGGACTTCGAGAAGGCCGTATCAGTCCTTCTTCTAACATTTTATCGAACTCCGCTTTTGCTGTCTTAAATTTCTCTGGAGCTAACCTTCTTACCCTGCTCGAGATTGGAGGGCCTTCGGTTTCGATATAATGAACGGTGTCGTGTTGAATTGGCTGACGGTAAGAATTAGTTGAACTTGTGATAGATGGAAACTCTTTCAGCAACTTACCGCAAGAACTGTTTTGATCTACTGATGATAATTCGAGCGAAGGAAGAGATGTAACTTCACCTGTGGCAGAACGTTGGCGCTGATCTACTATCCGCTTGTTGCGTAGGTCTAATAAAAATCCATGGTGAATCAACAAGTCAACGCCAATAATCGGGTGAGAAACGTCCGCTATCGTAAAATTCCACTTAATTTTCCGAGGTAAGTTGAGACTCAGAATGATAGCTTTCTCACCGTAAGTAGCTATTTTCGTACCGTTGGCGGCTGATAAATACCGAGCAACCGGATAACTTCGTTCTTTTTCGGTGGGTGGTATAACTGAGATATCGGAGCCTGTGTCTATAAGGAATTTGTGACCCGAGAGCTTATCCACAATAAAAAGGCGGCTGGAAAGTTGGGCGGTGTCGTAAGCCGCATTTACGCACTCCCTTGCCCGTTTCCCTCTCGATGTTTGCAGGGTGCCTTGCACTTAAATGCCTTCGCACCAAATTTACTGTGATACCAACATATCTCGGGGTTGTGTACCTGACGGGAATGTGGAGGTGATCTTGATCTGTCAGCTCTAGAACGATCACGAGGCGGTTGTTGTCGAAGCCCTTCTATTTCCGAAACTCTAACAGCCAGCGAATCTAACTGTTTGGTTATGTCCTGAAACATGGAAACCAGCCCAGGATCGGAGCTAGGTGAACTAGAAGATGTCCCCGGATTCCGCATCGAACAAACTTCCGGCCTGATATCTATTATTTTATCGGCAATAGTACATAATTGATCTAGTGTCAACGAGTCGCTAGCAGCTAGGATTTGTTGTGTGCTGTAAGGGAGTTTGTGTAGCCATAACATTTTTAGTGCGTCGTCTGGGAATTGGTTCTGGGCTAGCTCTTTCATTTGTCGCAACAAATGTGAGGGCTTATAGTCTCCTAACTCAAGACCAGAAATTAACTTCTTAAGACGAGTGGCCTGATTATCCGCGAAAGAAGCTACTAACCGTTCTTTTAGTTTTAAATAAGCATTATGGGTAGGGGGTGATAGGACTAGATCACTCACGTGCGTCACTATGTCTTGATCTAAAGCTGCCACAATGATATCAAATTTTGTATTTTCGACTGAAATGGCGGCTGCCCTAAAGTTGGCCTCTGCCTGTGCAAACCAGAGCGCAGGATTTCCTTTCCAGAACGCCGGTAGTTTGACTGCCACTCTCGCTATCGACGATGATCCCGCTCTAGCTTGCGACTCGCTCTTTTCGTCCACTCCTGTCGGGCCGCTCTTGATTTCTTCCTCCATTGAATTTTGAAAGCTGTTCTTATGGCGAACTGTATTTCTTTAAATAAAATGAAATTCTGAAATTTCCAAATTTAAAAAGAATAAAACTGAATTTTGACTTACGGATTTCCTGAAGGTTTCATGTTCTAATCGGGGTCACCAGTTATATGGGAGTCCTTTATAGGGTACACCCAAATATATAAATAACGATAAATTAGAAATAAAGTTAACTGTCGATGAATTAAGAATATATATTTCTTTTTAGTTGACAAGAACGACTTAGTCAAAAATAAAACAGAACAAATTAAATATAAATAAAAATGTAAACAAAACATAACCCAGGTTAAGGGAGCAAGGCCATTCCAGGTCCGCCACAGGTTAATAGATGGAGTAGATATAGAAGGATTTCGGGCTTAGATAATAAATCAGATGAAATCCAGATCGATATGTTCATATATTGTTTAGGTGAAGAAGCAGAAGAAATTCTTAATTCATTTTGTATACCGGAAGATGAGTTAACCTATGAATTAGTAGTAAACAAATTTCAGAACTATTTCGAGCCAAAAATTAACATCGTTTATGAAAGATGTAGATTTAATAAGAGGATTCAATTAGAGGGAGAGTCAATAGAGTTGTCTATAACGGATCTTCATAAAATAGCCCGATTTTGCAACTTCCGAGATTTCAAGGATGAATTTATCAGGGACAGAATAGTTGCTGGCTGCCGAGATGCAAAGCTTAGTGAAGACTTGCAGATGAGCCAAGATCTGACGAAAGAGAAGGCAATAGATATTGCGAAGCGAACAAGAACTTGATCACAAGGTAGATAGAGTAGCAAAAAGGGATAAAACGCCTATGCAGCGATCAGATAAAGACAATAGTGGCAAATCAGAAGAAAACACAGGAAATAACAAGGATCAGATATGCGATAGATGCGGGAAGACCCACCGGGTTAAGAATTACTGTCCAGCCAAAAATATTCGGTGTGCAAAATGCAAACGGATAGGTCATTGGGCTAATAAATGTAAGACTAAGCTAGTAGAAGAATTGACTGCAGAAGAAGAGGATTTGTGTTCAGACTCTAAAAATAATCAGTTTTTGCGTGAAGTTAATTCAATGACAAAAGAAAACCCTTGGAAGGTTATAATTAAAGTAGAGAAAATCAAAATCAAGTTTAAAATAGACACGGGGGCAGATGTATCGGTGATTCCAGAAGAAATAGCGGTGAAGCTAGCAAGAAAAATAAACCCCACCAAAGTAAAATTGTTCGGAGCAAGCAAAGAAGAAATTAAAGTGAAAGGTGTGATGACTTTAAAGTTTTTCTGGACAGGACAAGAATCAATGCAAGAAGTGTATGTCGCTAACATCAATGAACCGTTATTGGGACGACCAACATTGACATCTCTAAAGCTTGTAACTTTATCGCAAACCTTAACAGCAGATGGGTCAGACAAGCAAAAATTAGAAGTAGAAGGTAAATACCCGAAACTTTTTTCAGGTTTGGGACGTGTGCCATATGAATTTAAAATAAGGCTGACAAATTCTGCTGTGCCTTGGGCAACAGCAACACCAAGGCGAATACCTTATGCTCTTAAAAGTCAGGTTAAAGCAGAACTAGAAAAAATGGAAAGAAATAAGGTAATTTTCACCAATCGAAGAGCCGACACAGTGGTGTTCCCCATTAACGATTGTACCTAAGCCTAATGGAAAACTAAGATTGTGTGTCGACTATAAACGCCTGAATGCTGCAATCAAGAGAGAAAATTTTATTCTCCCCACCGTGGAAGATTCAATGAGCAAAATTGGGGACTCGAAGTTCTTTTCGAAGTTGGATGCCAGTAATGGGTACTGGCAGGTACCAGTGGAAGAAAAATCGAAGCACATGACCGCTTTTATTACACCATTCGGCCGATATGTGTTCAACCGAATGCCGTGCGGTGTGTGTTCAGCCCCGGAATTCTATCAAAGAATAATAGCCCAGGCGTTAGAAAACGAAGAAGGAACATGTAACCATATTGATGATATACTGATCTGCGGTAGGACGAAACAAGAACACGATGACCGGTTACATGGAGTACTAAAGAAGTTAGAGTCTATTGGTGTTACTTTAAACAAGGAAAAGTGTTGTTTTGGTGTACAAGAGGTTACGTTTCTTGGACATGTTGCAACAAATGAAGGAATTAAAGCCGATCCAGGAAAGATAACAGCTATAAAATCATTCAAGGACCCAACAAATGTAAGTGAATTACGCAGATTTCTAGGAATGACAAATTATCTATTAAAATTCTTACCCCACCTACCAACAGTTTCAAAACCACTTCGGGAGCTTTTAACCAAACAAAGTCAGTGGACTTGGAATTAGATGCACGAGCAGGCCTTTAAGAAAGTTAAGGATTTGTTAACTTCTCCACCAATTTTAGGTCATTACAATCCCAATTTGAAAACTAAAGTCAGTGCAGACAGTTCATCATATGGGCTAGGAGCAATATTGGAGCAGAAAAACAATGATGGAACATGGAAACCAGTTTCTTATGCTTCCCGAGCATTAACAAAGGCGGAGAGTAAGTGGGTGCAAATAGAAAAGGAAGCCCTCGCGTTAATCTGGGCATGTACTCGCTTCGATTCATACGTATACGGATCGAAAGTGATGTTAAACACGGACCACAGACCTCTGGTAAGCATACTTAAGTCTAAACCACTTAGTGAACTAACACCCAGGCTCCAGAGAATGCGCATGGCTCTGATGCGATATGACTACGAAATTGAGTATGTCCCTGGAAAAGAATTAACAGTACCAGACGCTTTATCTCGGGCCCCAGAAGAAGGAAAGGAAGATACAACTGTTGAACAGAAGGTTCAACAGTTTGTTAAGGTTATCCAGGAAAATTTTCCAGTATCAGATGAGAGGTTAAAAGATATCCGAGAAGCTCAGGGGAAATGCGAAGACTGTATCTTGCTACGAAGATGGGTATTAGAAGGATGGCCCTCGAGCACCCGTATTAAAAAAGATTTAGAAGGGTTCTATATACATAGAAATGAAATATCTCTGGTGGACGGCGTGCTGGTAAAAGGAGAAACAATATTAATACCAAGATTACTAAGGGGAGACATACTCAAGAGGCTGCTTGAGGGACATCTTGGAGTAACTAAGTGCCAGAGAAAAGCTTCATATACAGTTTGGTGGCCAGGAATCAGCGCGGATATCAAGCATTATGTTCAGGACTGTGGGAAGTGTATTCAGGAAAGGAACAACTCAGTGGAACCGATGATATCCTCGGAATTGCCAGATGGACCATGACATAAAGTTGCTGCAGATATTTTCACCCTTGAGAAGAAAAACTACCTAGCGGTGCAGGATTATTATTCTAGGTTCCCTGAGGTGGTTTCATTGGACAGAATGTCGTCGGCACACATTATTATAAAGATAAAAGGAATTTTTGCAAGATTTGTGATTCCTTATATATTTAGGTGTGACAAAGGGACGCCATTCGCGAGTCGCGAGTTTAGTGACTTTGCAAGGAGCTATGGATTTAAAGTGGTGACTAGTAGTCCTAGATATCCTAAGAGCAACGGGTTGGCGGAAAGTGGAGTCAAGTCTATGAAGAGAATTTTGAAGAAGAGTAAAGAGGAAGACATCTTTATGGGACTGCTAACTTACAGAAGTACTCCCTTGGAAGCCGGCTGAACTGCTTTTCGGGCGGAAATTACGTACTCGAGTACCAATACTCCCTGAAAAATTAAAACCAAAGTGGCCAGAACATAGACAAGTGGCAAGTAGGGATGTGGATCTAAAGCAGAGGCATAAAAGTAATTATGACAAAAGGTAAGCAGCGAGGAATTTAAGAGAACTGCAGGAAGGAGAAGAGGTGTGGGTAAGAGATAGAAGAGAATATGGAAAGGTAGAAGGAAGAGCCGAGCAGCCTAGGTCATATTGGGTGAGGACCGATTCTACTGGACTTGTGAAAAGGAACCGGTACCATCTTATACCGACCAACAACCCTCGGTGAGAGAAAGGGAGATGTATTATATGTCAATTAAGGTTTGTTTTGTGTTGTCATTTTGATGTAATGTCACAGTTTAATAAATATAGTTTGTAAAATCAAGCCTACTTATTTAGCATGGCTTCACAGGATCTGTATATCAAATTTTATAAGACTATTAATTACGATTACCAAATAAACTCTCAGATGGCCTAAGTCTTTTAAACATTTATTTACAGTTTTGAAGAAGCAAACATCTTAAATTGCTTTATCTTACTGGAAATATAAGACAAAATATCGGACGCAGGGCGTCTCGGACCTTAAAACATTTACAAATTTTCTTATATACCTCCAAAGAATCAGAGTCAGCAAATATTTCAAAAATTTGTACAAAATAGAAAATTTTTTCCGATTGTGCTCAAATTTACACCAATTATACCTCTTTACAAGACAAACATTTTAATTTTGTTTTGATACCTGCCACCATTTTTAAAATATTGAAAATAACATTGAACTTTGAAACTTTAACGTTAAATAATTTCAGAACTATTTCGCCGATTGAATTGAAATTCGCACCAATAATACCTTTTTGTAAGATAAATAAGTCCTCTAAATTTTATTTTAATATCTGTCGCCCTTTTGAAAATATCGATTTTTGATTTTTATGTAGGAAAGTTTGTTTACATTTTTTTGTACTTCACTGTAAAGGACCTCACGATAACGGACCTCATTATAACAGACAAATCAAAATTATAATTCACATAATAAAAGAAGCTTTTGTCATTTACAGGTTTATTTTTGGTTAGGAAAAGTTCCGAGACGCCCCGCGTCTACGCTGGGGCAAAGCAGTAGATAGATAGATAGAAAGATTTAGGATAGTAACATATATATATTTTAGGATAGTTGTAGTAAAATATTTTTATAAAAAACTATAATTATTAACAATGATACATAGATAAAACATTGTTAGCTTGACCGAAATGGCTGTCAGTTGGAGGTCTAAACGAAAGAAGAAAAAAAATATTACACTGTATTATTTTTAGTCGTGTTTTGGTTACCTTTGAACTTTTTATCAAGTATATGTAAATATATCATATATCATAAGGAGTTATAAGGTTACAATAAAAGTTATAACAAATCGAGGCTTAGAGTCAGACCAACGTTATCTAAATTTTTGCGATTTTGAGTTTTATACACCTTTAGAATGCTTGTGTTTCAAAGTACCATCAGCTTATGTATTGAAACTTTAGCATTCTAAAGTGTATAAAACTCAAAATCACTAAATAGGTAGACAACATTGTCTGACTCTAAAGGGGGCGCCACCTGGTTGATGCCACTTGCTCCCGCCACCTGACTTGCGCCACCCACTTATATGAGGGATGCAGTCAGCCCCAGATTTGATTTCCCCTATATTTAATTGAAGGAGTAGGGGCTGAGTGGCGTGACTTGGGTGGCGATGTGTGACAGGCTCAATTAAAAACAATGGGTTGACCGGGAAGCGCCACCTGTGGGTGGCGGCTAGACTGTCGGACGGTCGACCGTGTAGTGCCACCCGGCAGGTGGCGCCACCTCGTGTGACAGATTCCGTCTATTCTCATAGACGACCGGGTAGCGCCACCCAGGTTGCGCTAACTGGGTGGCGAAGTGTGTCATCCCCCTAAGCCCTCGCTGTAGGATTTAACTTTGCTCTGCGTACACATATAAGAAAAATGTTGTAGAGAAAACATAACAGTACTAATTATATAAATTACTATTATATGCATTTATATTGTATATAATATTTGGAGCAATGATAATAAGGTATTAACTTGGAAGTCAGTGAAGTGTAGAAAGGTGAGTTAAAGTGGCCGTCAGAGTTAATTGAAGTAGAAATCGTGCCCACGCCTCTACTAAATCAACCTATAACTGGACGGGACGTTACAGTAATTGCTATACTTTACTTGAAGATAAGGACAAGTCTTCCCGTGGGATTTCATGGACTTGTACTTGATATAATATTCTGTCGCCGGATAGCCCACTCTTGCATTTTCTACAGTAGTCCAAGTTGACAAGCCCTTAATTAGGCAGTTTGGATTCGAAAAGATACCCGTCTTTCACCAAGTGTAGGACGGATTTTTTTTTAAAACAAAAAAAAAAAAAAATACACCTTCCTACTCAAATTTATGGTTTGTACAAGAACTAAAGGAGGTAAATATCTTGTAGCAGTATCTTGGCTTCCGTTTTCGATTAATATTGGGGGCGATGTTGTAAATCTCCGCCCATCTAAATCCAAGATGTACTTGAAACTCAAGATCCATGTAATTAAAATTAACTGTTTGATTAATACAGACAAATTAAGAAAAAAGGAAAAGAAAATTGAAAAAGTTAAGCTTTTTATGTCCTTCAGGCTAAAAATAATAAGAATCATTTTCTGTATTAATAATTTCGAAGATTTTTACAAAAATATAAAAACAATTAATATGGGTTAACAATAAAGATGAAAAGTTAAAATTAAAAATCCTGTATAATTAATAGTACATTACGCGTCGAGTGCGGAAAGTAGCATTTTGCATGCGAGTGTGGAGTTTGCACCCGAGCGACAGCGAGGGTTGTAAAACCACACGAGCAATGCAAAATGCCGTTTTCGCACGAGTTGCGTACCGTACTTTATCTACGATTGTTAGATTTAATAATAAATATAGAAAAAAATAAACTTGCTGTATGTAAGTTCGTATCTCTATCTTGATAAAGATGACATTAATTCTTGAGTTGTATTTTTTGCCGAATTAATTATTTCTGGAGGAGTATTATTCTCCACATTTTCGTCAAAGTCACTTATTTCACTCATTGTTTTTCACTAAAAACTCGATATAAACAGCTACTTTAATAAAAGAACAGCAAATTAGTTTTGTTAAATGTAAACAAACTAGCTAATCGTGCGTAAAGCTGAAGAATTCCTCTTCTTTACCGCACTAGTGTGGTAAAGAAGAGGAATTCTTCAGAACTATGAGACGCGCATGCCCGATAAATACAAGTACGTAAATAATAACTTTCAACGCATCTAAACAGAGATATAATGTTTATATTTCTTATCAATCGTAGATAAAATTATTTTTCCTTTATTAAATGATGATTTGCTTGGATATCTTTATTAATTAATTAATTAATTTACTGGGAGTTATTTTATCTTTCTATATTATTAAAAAAGTTTTGTAAACAAACAAGTCCAGTAAACATGTATATTATATTCCTACTAAACTGTGAGTTAAACAAGGCTAGGAATATCTTGATATCTCCCCGAGAAAAGGGGGAAATTGAGAGTGCTATAGTTATGTACATTTAGATAAGGAAAGAAATACAGCATAGACTGACCCATGCCTAAACTGCGCCGCGCATGCTCAACTGTATCTTAAATATCGCGCATGCATTTATATATTAAATTGGAGTCGAAATCTAAACAGAGGGACGAGATTATAATTTTTCTTTTCTTTTCGCACTAAACTAACTTATTTTGGGCTTATCGTTTGTCAAGGCTGTTTTATTCTTAATATATTTCTATTTTTACTATAAATATACGTTGTTGTTTTAAAAAATAAAATACGTTTAAAATGTAGTCCATTTAAATAACGTATCTAACGATATAAGCTGTTTTCCGGGAAAAATCTAGTTCCTGAGAAAATAGCTTAAAACGCGGACGGAGAGAGCCCGGGTTCGATTCCCCGCCCAGGTGAAGTTATTTTTATGATAAATTTTGATGAAATGTTCCATTATAATTACATGCACCTACAAAAACTAATAAATGGAAAACACTGGGCTAAGTAATTAAACGAGCGTAGTGAGTTCTTCATTTCAGAGACTTGGGATTTGAAAAGTTTGTGTGTTTGTTTGTTTGTCTAACGATAACTGCAGTAAAAATTGATCAATTTCAACGAAATTTGGCACATAGATGCATCTCTACATTTTTTAAAACTGTAAAGTTTTTGGGAATTCCTCACAAAATATTTTTAAAATGGCGGCCAATATGGCGGACGACTAAAAAAAGGTTTAGTCAGCATGACATGTTATACATCGTTTTAAAGGTCTTTAAAAGTAGGAAAAATGCAAATAACTATTATTTATCACTTAATATTTCAAGATGGAGACCAATATTAACGGACAACTAAAAAGGTTTTAGTCAAGGTGGAAAAATTATTATGTACAAATACTATATAAACAGGCGAGCGTAGCGAGCCTGCAATCGTTTTATTAAATAACGATTGTGTGTACAAATGCTGGAAAAACAGGCGAGCGTAGCAAGCCTGGATTAATGCTATTTAATAAAGATTATGGACTAAGGCTTTTCAACAGGCGAGCTTAGCGAGACTGCAATCTTTTTATTAAATAAAAATAATCAACGATTGCTGTATAAACAGGTGGAACAGGAGCATAGCGCAGCGAACCTGCATTAATATTATTTAATAAAGAGTATGGACCAATGCTTTTATAACAGGCGAGCGTAGTGAGCCTTCAATAATTTTATTAAATACAGATTACGTACAAAACATTATCCTGGTAGCAATATTGAGAACATATAGTATGGCTGATATAAAAGCACAATTTCTACGCGATCACTTCGACGTAAAGAATTCGTATATGAGAAAGTTTGTCTGAGTTGTTTCGGACCGATTTTTTTTTATTTATTAATACTAATCAAATACATAATATGACATGCACGTTACAAGTATTCTATATTTTTCACGAAATTTGAAAAAAAACAACAACTAAATAACGAATATAAGATGAAAGGTGATCCCTCAAAAGTTACTTAGTAGTTAGTTGTGGGTCATAAGGGATGTAGGTATTAATAAAACTCTCCTATCTCATTGTGCTGCTATATTTCGACTTCAAACTTAAGTCATTATCAAGCATCTACAACATTAATTTCAAACAAAATCAACATAATATTATCTCTATAATAGTCTTTTCCACTATTATTTAGGATTAATAATGTTATTCTAATGAAACCCTTTTGGAAAAATAACAATCTTACCTATTTCCTTAGCTAAAAAAATCCTTTTTTCATATGAAAAAATTGTCAAATATAAAAAGTGCCTATACAGCTACTCTCGTCATTTATACAAAGGCAACCCACTTCTACTCCAACCTACAACACAATATTTAAACATGGTTTAAATGTAAACTTAATAAAACCTAAAGATTCTGCACAACCATGCTGTACTTATGTTACTTACATTCATATCTACATAATCCTTCAAATATTTTAATTGTGTCTTCCATATTAAATAAATAACAATTCTTTTTTAAAAAACAATAACAATAACCATAACCATAACAATAACCTTAACAATTTAAAAAACCAATAAAACAAGGACAATATTAAAAACTTTTAACAATTAAATCACAGCTCTAATCTCATTACATCAAAACAAAGGAACTATTTTCAAAAACCCAGAATCATTAACAATGGTAACTTCCTGTATTGCACTATAACAAACCTCCATTGATTTCTACTATTGATTTTATATAAAGTGTTTAAGTAATGATGCTTTTATTTACAAAATCCCTGCATATACTCTGTTCATATCTCTACAATCTTTCTTGTAGTTAATGCTATTTACTTGTTTTGAAATATGCATGGCTTCTAGCGTTAATCTTTTTTTATTATTTGTTTCATTAATCAAAATTTTTGTGTTATCAAAATCAAAATGATGTCCAGTTTCTATTGAGTGTTCTGCGAGGGCTGTTTTCTTGTCATTTAACCTAACCGTGGCTTCAAGCTGTTGCCTTCTATTTTTCCAAGTTTGTCTAGTTTCTCCAATATATGTTGCAGGACATTCTAGACATGGTACCTCATACACTACGCCTATTTTTTCCTCTGTGCTTAATTTATCCTTTAAACCTGTAAACATTAAGTTTTCTATTTTGTTAATGGGTTTCATACCGAAACTGACATTGCATTCCATTTGATTAAAAATGTTTATCACTCCTTCCGATAAACCTTTAATATATGTAATACTGGTAAATTTATTTGGTCCTAGTTGGTTATTCTCTTGTACTCTTTCTGTAGGTTTATTAATTTCACTATACCATAGCCGCATAGCCTATTGATTAATTGTATTGGATAAAAATTGGTTATTAATTTTTCGTAAACTTGTTTTTTAATATCTTTGAGGTAATCCGGGTGCGTAAGTTTTATAGCTCTATTGATAAGATTTTTGGCTGTGTTTCTTCTTTGTAGGTAAGGATGGTTAGAAGTAAAATTTAAAAACCTATTTCCCTTTATAGTTTTGTTCAGCCATTTGGTTTTTATGATGCCTTTAGTTGACCTAGTGATTATCATATCTAAAAATTCTAATTGGTTATTTATTTCCCGTTCTGCGGTAAATATTATATTATTGTGAAAATTGTTTAATTCTGTAAGTAATATTGGGATATCTTCCTCTTTTATTATTAAAAAACAGTCATCTATGTATTTTTTTAACATCTTAGGTTTGGTGGCTGACTTGCTTAAAACTGAATTTAGCAGGTGGTTTATATAAATCCCACTCAAGTTTACAGATAATCTTCCCCCCATAGGCACCCCATTTAGTTGTCTATATAAATTATTTGAGTAGGTAAAATATTATTGTTACAACAAAATTTTAAACTTTCTAAAAATGTATTCTTGCATTTTATAGTTGTGTAAGGTTCTATATTTTCCCAAGACCTCTGAATAATCCTATATAGTTCATTTAACGGTATGCTTGTGAACATGGACTTAATGTCAAAAGATACTAACTTTTCGTTTTCTTCTAATTTGATATTTGAAATAAAATCTTTAAACTCAAAAACGTTTTTTATGTCAAAATTATTCTGGTTATTTAAGTAATTTAGGGCTGGGTTTAAAAATTTGGACAGTTTCTCTATTGGGGAATTTATATTATTAATAATGGGTCTAATTGGTTTTTCAGGTTTGTGTGTTTTAATTAGCCCATATATTCTACCAAAATGACAGTTGTTTATGTTTAAATTTGTTTTCTGATTGTCTGTTATATATTTCTTATTGGCTAGGTTATGTATGAGTTTTTTATACTCCTGTTGTACTGATTTTAACAATTTGGTTTTTTCTGTCCTAATTTTTCTATAAATATTTTTGTCTTCCAGTATTTCATTCATTTTATTTTCATACTGTGTTCTTGTTAGAATAACAGTTATTTTTGCTTTATCTGCTTTACAAATTATTAGGTTCTTATTATTTTTAATAAAGGTTTTTGTTTTATTGGCATCTTGTAAAATTTGTTTGTCCAACCTGTTTAAATTCATTAAAAAACTATTTCTACTATTGTTGAAGTTTGTGATTTTATTAATTAATCTGCTCCTCAAAACATTAGTGTGGTTAGAATGTGTATCAACCATGTCTATTGCAAATTCTAAGTCGGCTATAAATCTAAGAATTTCTGTTTTGGGTTTTTTTGAAATCAAATTATAGTTGGGTCCTAAACTTAAAAAATTTATTATGTTAGTTGGTATATTATAATCTGTTAAATTGCACACCCAGTTTTCTTTATGTAAATTTAAATATCTTCCTAAATCATTCTCCGGATTGTTTTCATTTGAAACTTCTTCCCTCTTGTTAATTTTATGATTAAGTTTCTCTTCAAGAAGTTCCAACAAGGTTATTTTAAAATGCTCTGTAATTACTTGAAAATTTATATACATTTCTCCTAAAGTTTCTACCAAATTAAAATTTTCTGCTATTTCTTTCTCAATTCTATATATGTATGAGGTACCATGTCTAGAATGTCCTGCAACACATATTGGAGAAACTAGACAAACTTGGAAAAATAGAAGGCAACAGCATGAAGCCACGGTTAGGTTAAATGACAAGAAAACAGCCCTCGCAGAACACTCAATAGAAACTGGACATAATTTTGATTTTGATAACACAAAAATTTTGATTAATGAAACAAATAATAAAAAAAGATTAACGCTAGAAGCCATGCATATTTCAAAACAAGTAAATAGCATTAACTACAAGAAAGATTGTAGAGATATGAACAGAGTATATGCAGGGATTTTGTAAATAAAAGCATCATTACTTAAACACTTTATATAAAATCAATAGTAGAAATCAATGGAGGTTTGTTATAGTGCAATACAGGAAGTTACCGTTGTTAATGATTCTGGGTTTTTGAAAATAGTTCCTTTGTTTTGATGTAATGAGATTAGAGCTGTGATTTAATTGTTAAAAGTTTTTAATATTGTCCTTGTTTTATTGGTTTTTTAAATTGTTAAGGTTATTGTTATGGTTATTGTTATTGAATATTAAAAAAAGAATTGTTATTTATTTAATATGGAAGACACAATTAAAATATTTGAAGGATTATGTAGATATGAATGTAAGTAACATAAGTACAGCATGGTTGTGCAGAATCTTTAGGTTTTATTAAGTTTACATTTAAACCATGTTTAAATATTGTGTTGTAGGTTGGAGTAGAAGTGGGTTGCCTTTGTATAAATGACGAGAGTAGCTGTATAGGCACTTTTTATATTTGACAATTTTTTCATATAAAAAAAGGATTTTTTTAGCTAAGGAAATAGGTAAGATTGTTATTTTTCCAAAAGGGTTTCATTAGAATAACATTATTAATCCTAAATAATAGTGGAAAAGACTATTATAGAGATAATATTATGTTGATTTTGTTTGAAATTAATGTTGTAGATGCTTGATAATGACTTAAGTTTGAAGTCGAAATATAGCAGCACAATGAGATAGCAGAGTTTTATTAATACCTACATCCCTTATGACCCACAACTAACTACTAAATAACGAATAGTTGAAAGGAGCTCTGTTATCGTTTTGATTAACACCAACAAATCGTTTTCACTACATATGTTCAAACAAATCGTTTTTACTACATAGTACAAAAAAATCGTTTTCACTACATATGTACCAACAAATCGTTTTTACTACATATGTTCAAACAAATCGTTTTTACTACATAGTACAAAAAAATCGTTTTCACTACATATGTACCAACAAATCGTTTTCACTACATATGTTCAAACAAATCGTTTTTACTACATAGTACAAAAAAATCGTTTTCACTACATATGTACCAACAAATCGTTTTCACTACATATGTTCAAACAAATCGTTTTTACTACATAGTACAAAAAAATCGTTTTCACTACATATGTACCAACAAATCGTTTTTACTACATAGTACAAAAAAATCGTTTTCACTACATATGTACCAACAAATCGTTTTTACTACATATGTTCAAACAAATCGTTTTTACTACATAGTACAAAAAAATCGTTTTCACTACATATGTACCAACAAATCGTTTTCACTACATATGTTCAAACAAATCGTTTTTACTACATAGTACAAAAAAATCGTTTTCACTACATATGTACCAACAAATCGTTTTCACTACATATGTTCAAACAAATCGTTTTTACTACATAGTACAAAAAAATCGTTTTCACTACATATGTACCAACAAATCGTTTTTACTACATATGTTCAAACAAATCGTTTTTACTACATAGTACAAAAAAATCGTTTTCACTACATATGTACCAACAAATCGTTTTCACTACATATGTACCAACAAATCGTTTTCACTACATATGTTCAAACAAATCGTTTTTACTACATAGTACAAAAAAATCGTTTTCACTACATATGTTCAAACAAATCGTTTTTACTACATAGTACAAAAAAATCGTTTTCACTACATATGTACCAACAAATCGTTTTCACTACATATGTTCAAACAAATCGTTTTTACTACATAGTACAAAAAAATCGTTTTCACTACATATGTACCAACAAATCGTTTTCACTACATATGTACCAACAAATCGTTTTCACTACATATGTTCAAACAAATCGTTTTTACTACATAGTACAAAAAAATCGTTTTCACTACATATGTACCAACAAATCGTTTTCACTACATATGTACCAACAAATCGTTTTCACTACATATGTTCAAACAAATCGTTTTTACTACATAGTACAAAAAAATCGTTTTCACTACATATGTACCAACAAATCGTTTTTACTACATATGTTCAAACAAATCGTTTTTACTACATAGTACAAAAAAATCGTTTTCACTACATATGTACCAACAAATCGTTTTCACTACATATGTTCAAACAAATCGTTTTTACTACATAGTACAAAAAAATCGTTTTCACTACATATGTACCAACAAATCGTTTTCACTACATATGTTCAAACAAATCGTTTTTACTACATAGTACAAAAAAATCGTTTTCACTACATATGTACCAACAAATCGTTTTTACTACATATGTTCAAACAAATCGTTTTTACTACATAGTACAAAAAAATCGTTTTCACTACATATGTACCAACAAATCGTTTTCACTACATATGTACCAACAAATCGTTTTCACTACATATGTTCAAACAAATCGTTTTTACTACATAGTACAAAAAAATCGTTTTCACTACATATGTTCAAACAAATCGTTTTTACTACATAGTACAAAAAAATCGTTTTCACTACATATGTACCAACAAATCGTTTTCACTACATATGTTCAAACAAATCGTTTTTACTACATAGTACAAAAAAATCGTTTTCACTACATATGTACCAACAAATCGTTTTCACTACATATGTACCAACAAATCGTTTTCACTACATATGTTCAAACAAATCGTTTTTACTACATAGTACAAAAAAATCGTTTTCACTACATATGTACCAACAAATCGTTTTCACTACATATGTACCAACAAATCGTTTTCACTACATATGTTCAAACAAATCGTTTTTACTACATAGTACAAAAAAATCGTTTTCACTACATATGTACCAACAAATCGTTTTCACTACATATGTACAAACAAATCGTTTTTACTACATAGTACAAAAAAATCGTTTTCACTACACATGTACCAACAAATCGTTTTCACTACATATGTTCAAACAAATCGTTTTTACTACATAGTACAAAAAAATCGTTTTCACTACATATGTACCAACAAATCGTTTTCACTACATATGTTCAAACAAATCGTTTTTACTACATAGTACAAAAAAATCGTTTTCACTACATATGTACCAACAAATCGTTTTTACTACATATGTTCAAACAAATCGTTTTTACTACATAGTACAAAAAAATCGTTTTCACTACATATGTACCAACAAATCGTTTTCACTACATATGTACCAACAAATCGTTTTCACTACATATGTTCAAACAAATCGTTTTTACTACATAGTACAAAAAAATCGTTTTCACTACATATGTTCAAACAAATCGTTTTTACTACATAGTACAAAAAAATCGTTTTCACTACATATGTACCAACAAATCGTTTTCACTACATATGTTCAAACAAATCGTTTTTACTACATAGTACAAAAAAATCGTTTTCACTACATATGTACCAACAAATCGTTTTCACTACATATGTACCAACAAATCGTTTTCACTACATATGTTCAAACAAATCGTTTTTACTACATAGTACAAAAAAATCGTTTTCACTACATATGTACCAACAAATCGTTTTCACTACATATGTACCAACAAATCGTTTTCACTACATATGTTCAAACAAATCGTTTTTACTACATAGTACAAAAAAATCGTTTTCACTACATATGTACCAACAAATCGTTTTCACTACATATGTACAAACAAATCGTTTTTACTACATAGTACAAAAAAATCGTTTTCACTACACATGTACCAACAAATCGTTTTCACTACATATGTACAAACAAATCGTTTTCACTACATATGTACCAACAAATCGTTTTCACTACATATGTACCAACAAATCGTTGTCACTACATCATATGTACAAACAAATCGTTTTCACTACATATGTACCAACAAATCGTTTTCACTACATATGTACCAACAAATCGTTTTCACTACATATGTTCAAACAAATCGTTTTTACTACATAGTACAAAAAAATCGTTTTCACTACATATGTACCAACAAATCGTTTTCACTACATATGTTCAAACAAATCGTTTTTACTACATAGTACAAAAAAATCGTTTTCACTACATATGTACCAACAAATCGTTTTCACTACATATGTACCAACAAATCGTTTTCACTACATATGTTCAAACAAATCGTTTTTACTACATAGTACAAAAAAATCGTTTTCACTACATATGTACCAACAAATCGTTTTCACTACATATGTACAAACAAATCGTTTTTACTACATAGTACAAAAAAATCGTTTTCACTACACATGTACCAACAAATCGTTTTCACTACATATGTACAAACAAATCGTTTTCACTACATATGTACCAACAAATCGTTTTCACTACATATGTACCAACAAATCGTTGTCACTACATCATATGTACAAACAAATCGTTTTCACTACATATGTACCAACAAATCGTTTCACTACAGTGCCGGAACTAACCGTGTGCATGGGGTCAGCCGCACACGGGCCTCGGGGTAAGGGGGGCCTCACTTCCGCTCGGCCAGTTATAAAAAAAAAATAATAAAATAAAAATAATTGAATAAAAAATAAAAAATAATTTTACTAAAAAGGCGAAGTTAGTTTATATTTGATTGATTACCATTGTTATTATTATAATATTATTTTTATGTGTTAGGTATCTATATTCTTTTCCACATAATAATAATAATTATTATTATCATTTTTTAAGACAATTGATGTTAAATGCTTATTAAGATAATATTATTAATATAAAAAATTGACTTACAACATGACGTGATTTTTATACATTTGGGTATTTTAGACTGTTTAAGTTTTGCATTATCCTATATATGTTTCATTAAAATGTAACTATCTTTAGTAAGTTTTTAAATTAATTATACATTTTTAACTTGTAAAATATGCCTACACAGGGGCCACCTAACACGATCCATTTAATATCTCCGGAATCTACTGCAGGAAGAAAGACGCTGGGTTCTATGTTAACTTAAAATGCGCTCACAGAAAAAATGCTAAGCACTTTGAGCGCTAAAATGCTCTGCAACAGTACTTAAAATATGAAAAAGTTAATAGAAGACATATTTTTAAGGCTAAAGTTAGATTCTATGGCTTAAAATAAAAACTTTTTTAATGCTGTATTTTAACTTGGGTCTTCTGGGGTTATAAAAACACTTTTTATACATAAAAAAGGTGATATTTCATCCCTTAATTGGGATATCTTCAAACCTTGTTTTGAAGTCAATGATACATTTTAAAATATTCTTCACCAGTAATTTGGTAAAAAGTCTAAATTATCAGGGTATAAAATCTGATGTGAGTCAGTAGGGCTCAATCAACTGACTCTGTGAGTCAACTGACTGTGTGAGTCAGTTGATTGAGCCCTACTGACTCACATCAGATTTGATACCCTGATAATTTAGACTTTTTACCAAATTACTGGTGAAGAATATTTTAAAATGTATCATTGACTTCAAAATAAGGTTTGAAGATATCCCAATTAAGGGATGAAATATCACCTTTTTTATGTATAAAAAAGTGTTTTTATAACCCCTGAAGACCCAAGTTAAAATACAGCATTATTAAATATAAAGGGGACAGCAAAAGTAAAAATGGAAAACTTTTTACTCTTGGAATTTTTTTCTCAAAGAATTAAAGTTTCAAAATATGGGTATTCAACTCAAGTCCAACAGCTAAAATAATACATCTAATAAAAAAATTTAAAATAAAGAGTTCTTATTTTGAGCCATAAACTCGAAATCCATTCTTTTGTATTAATTACAAGGGCTCTTTGTTACATTAGCACCCCCCTTGGTTCTAAGCAATAGTCTGCCCTGCAAAAGTCAAAAAGGTTTGTGTGTTTGTCTCCCCAAGACATTGAGACTCCTGGGGAAGTTCTATATTTAATATTCCTTTTCTTAATAGTTGATTAGACTATAAGGGATATGATCACAATTATAAACACAAGTGTGAAATTCCTTTGTCCCAAGATACTTAAGAATAAATATCCCTTCGTCTTAACAGTAATTTAGTCTAAGCAATATATGCTACTCTGTATAATGTTCCTTTGGCGAAATAACTATTAACACAAAAAAGTACCATTACAGGCAATTGTTTTGCTCATTTTCGTAACTTTTTTGCTCTTTTTACTTTCCATATAAAGAGAAAGTATTGTAATGGCGCGAAAATTCGATTTTGATGGAGTCCAAAAAAAGTAGTTTTTAAAAAATGTCTGTCGTCTATCTGTGCAGACACCTGGAGCCTAAACTACTGGGCCGATTTTGACGAAATTCAGCATACATGTTAAGAAAAATCATACCCCAAGGAGAAATTAATTTTACCTTCAAATTTGGGGGCGCTACTCCTTAAAAACTATGAAAAAAAGTGAAAAAAGTATTTCTCAAAAACGGTTCCGACGATTTTGATTAAACTATTCTATAATGTAGTCCATTTAAATACGAATTTAATTTATTTTGTAATTTATTACAAATCTTATGTGTATCCTGAAAAATGAAGCGACAAAAATATTTGGTCATCTTGGAGGGGGGGGGGGGGGGGGGCCTCAAAAAAATCTTGCACACGGGCCTCAGCAGGTCTAGTTCCGTCTCTGTTTCACTACATTATGTACAAACAAATCGTTTTCACTGCATATGTGCAATCAAATCGTTTTCACTACATATGTACCAACAAATAGTTTTCACTACATACTCGTATGTACCAACAAATCGTTTTCACTACTTATGTACCAGCAAATCGTTTTCACTACTTATGTACCAACAAATTTTTTTCACTACATATGTACAAACAAATCGATTTCACTACATATGTACCAACAAATCGTTTCACTACATTATGTACAAACAAATCGTTTTCACTGCATATGTACAATCAAATCGTTTTCACTACATATGTACCAACAAATAGTTTTCACTACATACTCGTATGTACCAACAAATCGTTTTCACTACATATGTATGAACAAATCGTTTTCACTACATATGTACCAACAAATCGTTTTCACTACATATGTACCAACAAATCATGTCACTACATCATATGTACAAACAAATCGTTTTCACTACATATGTACCAACAAATCGTTTCACTACATTATGTACAAACAAATCGTTTTCACTGCATATGTACGATCAAATCGTTTTCACTACATACTCGTATGTACCAACAAATCGTTGTCACTACATCATATGTACAAACAAATCGTTTTCACTACATATGTACCAACAAATCGTTTCACTACATTATGTACAAACAAATCGTTTTCACTGCATATGTACAATCAAATCGTTTTCACTACATATGTACCAACAAATAGTTTTCACTACATACTCGTATGTACCAACAAATCGTTTTCACTACTTATGTACCAACAAATCGTTTTCACTACATATGTACCAACAAATCGTTTTCACTACATATGTACCAACAAATCGTTTTCACTACATATGTACCAACAAATCGTTTTCACTACTTATGTACCAACAAATCGTTTTCACTACATATGTACCAACAAATCGTTTTCACTACTTATGTACTAACAAATCGTTTTCACTACATATGTACCAACAAATCGTTTTCACTACTTATGTACCAACAAATCGTTTTCACTACATATGTACCAACAAATCGTTTCACTACATTATGTACAAACAAATCGTTTTCACTGCATATGTACAATCAAATCGTTTTCACTACATATGTACCAACAAATAGTTTTCACTACATACTCGTATGTACCAACAAATCGTTTTCACTACTTATGTACCAACAAATCGTGTTCACTACATATGTACCAACAAATCGTTTTCACTACATATGTACCAACAAATCGTTTCCACTACATATGTACCAACAAATCGTTTTCACTACTTATGTACCAACAAATCGTTTTCACTACATATGTACCAACAAATCGTTTTCACTACACATGTACCAACAAATCGTTTTCACTACATATGTACCAACAAATCGTTTTCACTACTTATGTACCAACAAATCGTTTTCACTACATATGTACCAACAAATCGTTTTCACTACATATGTACCAACAAATCGTTTTCACTACATATGTAACAACAAATCGTTTTCACTACTTATGTACCAACAAATCGTTTTCACTACATATGTACCAACAAATCGTTTCACTACATTATGTACAAACAAATCGTTTTCACTGCATATGTACAATCAAATCGTTTTCACTACATATGTACCAACAAATAGTTTTCACTACATACTCGTATGTACCAACAAATCGTTTTCACTACTTATGTACCAACAAATCGTTTTCACTACATATGTACCAACAAATCGTTTTCACTACTTATGTACCAACAAATCGTTTTCACTACATATGTACCAACAAATCGTTTTCACTACATATGTACCAACAAATCGTTTTCACTACTTATGTACCAACAAATCGTTTTCACTACATATGTACCAACAAATCGTTTTCACTACACATGTACCAACAAATCGTTTTCACTACATATGTAACAACAAATCGTTTTCACTACTTATGTACCAACAAATCGTTTTCACTACATATGTACCAACAAATCGTTTTCACTACATATGTACCAACAAATCGTTTTCACTACATATGTAACAACAAATCGTTTTCACTACTTATGTACCAACAAATCGTTTTCACTACATATGTACCAACAAATCGTTTCACTACATTATGTACAAACAAATCGTTTTCACTGCATATGTACAATCAAATCGTTTTCACTACATATGTACCAACAAATAGTTTTCACTACATACTCGTATGTACCAACAAATCGTTTTCACTACTTATGTACCAACAAATCGTTTTCACTACATATGTACCAACAAATCGTTTCACTACATTATGTACAAACAAATCGTTTTCACTGCATATGTACAATCAAATCGTTTTCACTACATATGTACCAACAAATAGTTTTCACTACATACTCGTATGTACCAACAAATCGTTTTCACTACTTATGTACCAACAAATCGTTTTCACTACATATGTACCAACAAATCGTTTTCACTACTTATGTACCAACAAATCGTTTTCACTACATATGTACCAACAAATCGTTTTCACTAAATATGTACCAACAAATCGTTTTCACTACTTATGTACCAACAAATCGTTTTCACTACATATGTACCAACAAATCGTTTTCACTACACATGTACCAACAAATCGTTTTCACTACATATGTACCAACAAATCGTTTTCACTACACATGTACCAACAAATCGTTTTCACTACATATGTACAAACAAATCGTTTTCACTACACATGTACAAACAAATCGTTTTCACTACATATGTACCAACAAATCGTTTTCACTACATATGTACCAACAAATCGTTTTCACTACTTATGTACCAACAAATCGTTTTCACTACATATGTACCAACAAATCGTTTTCACTACACATGTACCAACAAATCGTTTTCACTACATATGTACCAACAAATCGTTTTCACTACATATGTACCAACAAATCGTTTTCACTACTTATGTACCAACAAATCGTTTTCACTACATATGTACCAACAAATCGTTTTCACTACTTATGTACCAACAAATCGTTTTCACTACATATGTACCAACAAATCGTTTTCACTACATATGTTACAACAAATCGTTTTCACTACATATGTACCAACAAATCGTTTTCACTACTTATGTACCAACAAATCGTTTTCACTACATATGTACCAACAAATCGTTTTCACTACTTATGTACCAACAAATCGTTTTCACTACATATGTACCAACAAATCGTTTTCACTACACATGTACCAACAAATCGTTTTCACTACATATGTACCAACAAATCGTTTTCACTACACATGTACCAACAAATCGTTTTCACTACATATGTACCAACAAATCGTTTTCACTACTTATGTACCAACAAATCGTTTTCACTACATATGTACCAACAAATCGTTTTCACTACACATGTACCAACAAATCGTTTTCACTACATATGTACCAACAAATCGTTTTCACTACACATGTACCAACAAATCGTTTTCACTACATATGTACAAACAAATCGTTTTCACTACACATGTACAAACAAATCGTTTTCACTACACTTATATTAATAAAGTTTGGATGTATGTGAAAAAGTTACAGAACATACCCCGTGGTTACTCACATACGAGCATTATGCTCACATGAGATTATATCACTTTGAGTTTTTATCACCAAATTAGATATTAATTAGTAAATCTTAGATAGCCCACGAAGATAAAAAGAAAACACTACACACTTATTGTTTTATATCAAAAACAACCTACAACTTTTGGAATTTTATTCCCATTTAAAATATATAGGTATATATATTTTTTAAATCTGCTATTAATGTTTTTATAGTTTCGCATTATTGGTCCTTGATTATTATTATTTTTTAATGAGAAAAGAGGGCGGTTATATAAAACCGAATATTATTTTTAAGCGTTAGTGTAGGACTTGTCATACTTTTTTATTTATCAATTTAAACGTAACGAATCCATTCCATAATAAATTAATATTGTCTTTTATATAATTAATAATTCATATAAAAATGCCATTTTTCAAAACTGGTCTTATTTTCAACCTTTTTTTTTTTGTTTTCTGTATTCTTCACCTTAGTTGTATCTATGTGGAAAATTTGGGGAAGATTGAATCACAGGCTAAAGTTAGATTCTATGGCTTAAAATAAAAACTTTTTTAATGCTGTATTTTAACTTGGGTCTTCTGGGGTTATAAAAACACTTTTCATACATAAAAAAGGTGATATTTCATCCCTTAATTGGGATATCTTCAAACCTTGTTTTGAAGTCAATGATACATTTTAAAATATTCTTCACCAGTAATTTGGTAAAAAGTCTAAATTATCAGGGTATAAAATCTGATGTGAGTCAGTAGGGCTCAATCAACTGACTCTGTGAGTCAACTGACTGTGTGAGTCAGTTGATTGAGCCCTACTGACTCACATCAGATTTGATACCCTGATAATTTAGACTTTTTACCAAATTACTGGTGAAGAATATTTTAAAATGTATCATTGACTTCAAAATAAGGTTTGAAGATATCCCAATTAAGGGATGAAATATCACCTTTTTTATGTATAAAAAAGTGTTTTTATAACCCCTGAAGACCCAAGTTAAAATACAGCATTATTAAATATAAAGGGGACAGCAAAAGTAAAAATGGAAAACTTTTTACTCTTGGAATTTTTTTCTCAAAGAATTAAAGTTTCAAAATATGGGTATTCAACTCAAGTCCAACAGCTAAAATAATACATCTAATAAAAAAATTTAAAATAAAGAGTTCTTATTTTGAGCCATAAACTCGAAATCCATTCTTTTGTATTAATTACAAGGGCTCTTTGTTACATTAGCACCCCCCTTGGTTCTAAGCAATAGTCTGCCCTGCAAAAGTCAAAAAGGTTTGTGTGTTTGTCTCCCCAAGACATTGAGACTCCTGGGGAAGTTCTATATTTAATATTCCTTTTCTTAATAGTTGATTAGACTATAAGGGATATGATCACAATTATAAACACAAGTGTGAAATTCCTTTGTCCCAAGATACTTAAGAATAAATATCCCTTCGTCTTAACAGTAATTTAGTCTAAGCAATATATGCTACTCTGTATAATGTTCCTTTGGCGAAATAACTATTAACACAAAAAAGTACCATTACAGGCAATTGTTTTGCTCATTTTCGTAACTTTTTTGCTCTTTTTACTTTCCATATAAAGAGAAAGTATTGTAATGGCGCGAAAATTCGATTTTGATGGAGTCCAAAAAAAGTAGTTTTTAAAAAATGTCTGTCGTCTATCTGTGCAGACACCTGGAGCCTAAACTACTGGGCCGATTTTGACGAAATTCAGCATACGTGTTAAGAAAAATCATACCCCAAGGAGAAATTAATTTTACCTTCAAATTTGGGGGCGCTACTCCTTAAAAACTATGAAAAAAAGTGAAAAAAGTATTTCTCAAAAACGGTTCCGACGATTTTGATTAAACTATTCTATAATGTAGTCCATTTAAATACGAATTTAATTTATTTTGTAATTTATTACAAATCTTATGTGTATCCTGAAAAATGAAGCGACAAAAATATTTGGTCATCTTGGAGGGGGGGGGGGGGCCTCAAAAAAATCTTGCACACGGGCCTCAGCAGGTCTAGTTCCGTCTCTGTTTCACTACATTATGTACAAACAAATCGTTTTCACTGCATATGTGCAATCAAATCGTTTTCACTACATATGTACCAACAAATAGTTTTCACTACATACTCGTATGTACCAACAAATCGTTTTCACTACTTATGTACCAGCAAATCGTTTTCACTACTTATGTACCAACAAATTTTTTTCACTACATATGTACAAACAAATCGATTTCACTACATATGTACCAACAAATCGTTTCACTACATTATGTACAAACAAATCGTTTTCACTGCATATGTACAATCAAATCGTTTTCACTACATATGTACCAACAAATAGTTTTCACTACATACTCGTATGTACCAACAAATCGTTTTCACTACATATGTATGAACAAATCGTTTTCACTACATATGTACCAACAAATCGTTTTCACTACATATGTACCAACAAATCATGTCACTACATCATATGTACAAACAAATCGTTTTCACTACATATGTACCAACAAATCGTTTCACTACATTATGTACAAACAAATCGTTTTCACTGCATATGTACGATCAAATCGTTTTCACTACATACTCGTATGTACCAACAAATCGTTGTCACTACATCATATGTACAAACAAATCGTTTTCACTACATATGTACCAACAAATCGTTTCACTACATTATGTACAAACAAATCGTTTTCACTGCATATGTACAATCAAATCGTTTTCACTACATATGTACCAACAAATAGTTTTCACTACATACTCGTATGTACCAACAAATCGTTTTCACTACTTATGTACCAACAAATCGTTTTCACTACATATGTACCAACAAATCGTTTTCACTACATATGTACCAACAAATCGTTTTCACTACATATGTACCAACAAATCGTTTTCACTACTTATGTACCAACAAATCGTTTTCACTACATATGTACCAACAAATCGTTTTCACTACTTATGTACTAACAAATCGTTTTCACTACATATGTACCAACAAATCGTTTTCACTACTTATGTACCAACAAATCGTTTTCACTACATATGTACCAACAAATCGTTTCACTACATTATGTACAAACAAATCGTTTTCACTGCATATGTACAATCAAATCGTTTTCACTACATATGTACCAACAAATAGTTTTCACTACATACTCGTATGTACCAACAAATCGTTTTCACTACTTATGTACCAACAAATCGTGTTCACTACATATGTACCAACAAATCGTTTTCACTACATATGTACCAACAAATCGTTTCCACTACATATGTACCAACAAATCGTTTTCACTACTTATGTACCAACAAATCGTTTTCACTACATATGTACCAACAAATCGTTTTCACTACACATGTACCAACAAATCGTTTTCACTACATATGTACCAACAAATCGTTTTCACTACTTATGTACCAACAAATCGTTTTCACTACATATGTACCAACAAATCGTTTTCACTACATATGTACCAACAAATCGTTTTCACTACATATGTAACAACAAATCGTTTTCACTACTTATGTACCAACAAATCGTTTTCACTACATATGTACCAACAAATCGTTTCACTACATTATGTACAAACAAATCGTTTTCACTGCATATGTACAATCAAATCGTTTTCACTACATATGTACCAACAAATAGTTTTCACTACATACTCGTATGTACCAACAAATCGTTTTCACTACTTATGTACCAACAAATCGTTTTCACTACATATGTACCAACAAATCGTTTTCACTACTTATGTACCAACAAATCGTTTTCACTACATATGTACCAACAAATCGTTTTCACTACATATGTACCAACAAATCGTTTTCACTACTTATGTACCAACAAATCGTTTTCACTACATATGTACCAACAAATCGTTTTCACTACACATGTACCAACAAATCGTTTTCACTACATATGTAACAACAAATCGTTTTCACTACTTATGTACCAACAAATCGTTTTCACTACATATGTACCAACAAATCGTTTTCACTACATATGTACCAACAAATCGTTTTCATTACATATGTAACAACAAATCGTTTTCACTACTTATGTACCAACAAATCGTTTTCACTACATATGTACCAACAAATCGTTTCACTACATTATGTACAAACAAATCGTTTTCACTGCATATGTACAATCAAATCGTTTTCACTACATATGTACCAACAAATAGTTTTCACTACATACTCGTATGTACCAACAAATCGTTTTCACTACTTATGTACCAACAAATCGTTTTCACTACATATGTACCAACAAATCGTTTCACTACATTATGTACAAACAAATCGTTTTCACTGCATATGTACAATCAAATCGTTTTCACTACATATGTACCAACAAATAGTTTTCACTACATACTCGTATGTACCAACAAATCGTTTTCACTACTTATGTACCAACAAATCGTTTTCACTACATATGTACCAACAAATCGTTTTCACTACTTATGTACCAACAAATCGTTTTCACTACATATGTACCAACAAATCGTTTTCACTACATATGTACCAACAAATCGTTTTCACTACTTATGTACCAACAAATCGTTTTCACTACATATGTACCAACAAATCGTTTTCACTACACATGTACCAACAAATCGTTTTCACTACATATGTACCAACAAATCGTTTTCACTACACATGTACCAACAAATCGTTTTCACTACATATGTACAAACAAATCGTTTTCACTACACATGTACAAACAAATCGTTTTCACTACATATGTACCAACAAATCGTTTTCACTACATATGTACCAACAAATCGTTTTCACTACTTATGTACCAACAAATCGTTTTCACTACATATGTACCAACAAATCGTTTTCACTACACATGTACCAACAAATCGTTTTCACTACATATGTACCAACAAATCGTTTTCACTACATATGTACCAACAAATCGTTTTCACTACTTATGTACCAACAAATCGTTTTCACTACATATGTACCAACAAATCGTTTTCACTACTTATGTACCAACAAATCGTTTTCACTACATATGTACCAACAAATCGTTTTCACTACATATGTACCAACAAATCGTTTTCACTACATATGTACCAACAAATCGTTTTCACTACTTATGTACCAACAAATCGTTTTCACTACATATGTACCAACAAATCGTTTTCACTACTTATGTACCAACAAATCGTTTTCACTACATATGTACCAACAAATCGTTTTCACTACACATGTACCAACAAATCGTTTTCACTACATATGTACCAACAAATCGTTTTCACTACACATGTACCAACAAATCGTTTTCACTACATATGTACCAACAAATCGTTTTCACTACTTATGTACCAACAAATCGTTTTCACTACATATGTACCAACCTATCGTTTTCACTACACATGTACCAACAAATCGTTTTCACTACATATGTACCAACAAATCGTTTTCACTACACATGTACCAACAAATCGTTTTCACTACATATGTACAAACAAATCGTTTTCACTACACATGTACAAACAAATCGTTTTCACTACACTTATATTAATAAAGTTTGGATGTATGTGAAAAAGTTACAGAACATACCCCGTGGTTACTCACATACGAGCATTATGCTCACATGAGATTATATCACTTTGAGTTTTTATCACCAAATTAGATATTAATTAGTAAATCTTAGATAGCCCACGAAGATAAAAAGAAAACACTACACACTTATTGTTTTATATCAAAAACAACCTACAACTTTTGGAATTTTATTCCCATTTAAAATATATAGGTATATATATTTTTTAAATCTGCTATTAATGTTTTTATAGTTTCGCATTATTGGTCCTTGATTATTATTATTTTTTAATGAGAAAAGAGGGCGGTTATATAAAACCGAATATTATTTTTAAGCGTTAGTGTAGGACTTGTCATACTTTTTTATTTATCAATTTAAACGTAACGAATCCATTCCATAATAAATTAATATTGTCTTTTATATAATTAATAATTCATATAAAAATGCCATTTTTCAAAACTGGTCTTATTTTCAACCTTTTTTTTTTTGTTTTCTGTATTCTTCACCTTAGTTGTATCTATGTGGAAAATTTGGGGAAGATTGAATCACAGGCTAAAGTTAGATTCTATGGCTTAAAATAAAAACTTTTTTAATGCTGTATTTTAACTTGGGTCTTCTGGGGTTATAAAAACACTTTTCATACATAAAAAAGGTGATATTTCATCCCTTAATTGGGATATCTTCAAACCTTGTTTTGAAGTCAATGATACATTTTAAAATATTCTTCACCAGTAATTTGGTAAAAAGTCTAAATTATCAGGGTATAAAATCTGATGTGAGTCAGTAGGGCTCAATCAACTGACTCTGTGAGTCAACTGACTGTGTGAGTCAGTTGATTGAGCCCTACTGACTCACATCAGATTTGATACCCTGATAATTTAGACTTTTTACCAAATTACTGGTGAAGAATATTTTAAAATGTATCATTGACTTCAAAATAAGGTTTGAAGATATCCCAATTAAGGGATGAAATATCACCTTTTTTATGTATAAAAAAGTGTTTTTATAACCCCTGAAGACCCAAGTTAAAATACAGCATTATTAAATATAAAGGGGACAGCAAAAGTAAAAATGGAAAACTTTTTACTCTTGGAATTTTTTTCTCAAAGAATTAAAGTTTCAAAATATGGGTATTCAACTCAAGTCCAACAGCTAAAATAATACATCTAATAAAAAAATTTAAAATAAAGAGTTCTTATTTTGAGCCATAAACTCGAAATCCATTCTTTTGTATTAATTACAAGGGCTCTTTGTTACATTAGCACCCCCCTTGGTTCTAAGCAATAGTCTGCCCTGCAAAAGTCAAAAAGGTTTGTGTGTTTGTCTCCCCAAGACATTGAGACTCCTGGGGAAGTTCTATATTTAATATTCCTTTTCTTAATAGTTGATTAGACTATAAGGGATATGATCACAATTATAAACACAAGTGTGAAATTCCTTTGTCCCAAGATACTTAAGAATAAATATCCCTTCGTCTTAACAGTAATTTAGTCTAAGCAATATATGCTACTCTGTATAATGTTCCTTTGGCGAAATAACTATTAACACAAAAAAGTACCATTACAGGCAATTGTTTTGCTCATTTTCGTAACTTTTTTGCTCTTTTTACTTTCCATATAAAGAGAAAGTATTGTAATGGCGCGAAAATTCGATTTTGATGGAGTCCAAAAAAAGTAGTTTTTAAAAAATGTCTGTCGTCTATCTGTGCAGACACCTGGAGCCTAAACTACTGGGCCGATTTTGACGAAATTCAGCATACATGTTAAGAAAAATCATACCCCAAGGAGAAATTAATTTTACCTTCAAATTTGGGGGCGCTACTCCTTAAAAACTATGAAAAAAAGTGAAAAAAGTATTTCTCAAAAACGGTTCCGACGATTTTGATTAAACTATTCTATAATGTAGTCCATTTAAATACGAATTTAATTTATTTTGTAATTTATTACAAATCTTATGTGTATCCTGAAAAATGAAGCGACAAAAATATTTGGTCATCTTGGAGGGGGGGGGGGGGGCCTCAAAAAAATCTTGCACACGGGCCTCAGCAGGTCTAGTTCCGTCTCTGTTTCACTACATTATGTACAAACAAATCGTTTTCACTGCATATGTGCAATCAAATCGTTTTCACTACATATGTACCAACAAATAGTTTTCACTACATACTCGTATGTACCAACAAATCGTTTTCACTACTTATGTACCAGCAAATCGTTTTCACTACTTATGTACCAACAAATTTTTTTCACTACATATGTACAAACAAATCGATTTCACTACATATGTACCAACAAATCGTTTCACTACATTATGTACAAACAAATCGTTTTCACTGCATATGTACAATCAAATCGTTTTCACTACATATGTACCAACAAATAGTTTTCACTACATACTCGTATGTACCAACAAATCGTTTTCACTACATATGTATGAACAAATCGTTTTCACTACATATGTACCAACAAATCGTTTTCACTACATATGTACCAACAAATCATGTCACTACATCATATGTACAAACAAATCGTTTTCACTACATATGTACCAACAAATCGTTTCACTACATTATGTACAAACAAATCGTTTTCACTGCATATGTACGATCAAATCGTTTTCACTACATACTCGTATGTACCAACAAATCGTTGTCACTACATCATATGTACAAACAAATCGTTTTCACTACATATGTACCAACAAATCGTTTCACTACATTATGTACAAACAAATCGTTTTCACTGCATATGTACAATCAAATCGTTTTCACTACATATGTACCAACAAATAGTTTTCACTACATACTCGTATGTACCAACAAATCGTTTTCACTACTTATGTACCAACAAATCGTTTTCACTACATATGTACCAACAAATCGTTTTCACTACATATGTACCAACAAATCGTTTTCACTACATATGTACCAACAAATCGTTTTCACTACTTATGTACCAACAAATCGTTTTCACTACATATGTACCAACAAATCGTTTTCACTACTTATGTACTAACAAATCGTTTTCACTACATATGTACCAACAAATCGTTTTCACTACTTATGTACCAACAAATCGTTTTCACTACATATGTACCAACAAATCGTTTCACTACATTATGTACAAACAAATCGTTTTCACTGCATATGTACAATCAAATCGTTTTCACTACATATGTACCAACAAATAGTTTTCACTACATACTCGTATGTACCAACAAATCGTTTTCACTACTTATGTACCAACAAATCGTGTTCACTACATATGTACCAACAAATCGTTTTCACTACATATGTACCAACAAATCGTTTCCACTACATATGTACCAACAAATCGTTTTCACTACTTATGTACCAACAAATCGTTTTCACTACATATGTACCAACAAATCGTTTTCACTACACATGTACCAACAAATCGTTTTCACTACATATGTACCAACAAATCGTTTTCACTACTTATGTACCAACAAATCGTTTTCACTACATATGTACCAACAAATCGTTTTCACTACATATGTACCAACAAATCGTTTTCACTACATATGTAACAACAAATCGTTTTCACTACTTATGTACCAACAAATCGTTTTCACTACATATGTACCAACAAATCGTTTCACTACATTATGTACAAACAAATCGTTTTCACTGCATATGTACAATCAAATCGTTTTCACTACATATGTACCAACAAATAGTTTTCACTACATACTCGTATGTACCAACAAATCGTTTTCACTACTTATGTACCAACAAATCGTTTTCACTACATATGTACCAACAAATCGTTTTCACTACTTATGTACCAACAAATCGTTTTCACTACATATGTACCAACAAATCGTTTTCACTACATATGTACCAACAAATCGTTTTCACTACTTATGTACCAACAAATCGTTTTCACTACATATGTACCAACAAATCGTTTTCACTACACATGTACCAACAAATCGTTTTCACTACATATGTAACAACAAATCGTTTTCACTACTTATGTACCAACAAATCGTTTTCACTACATATGTACCAACAAATCGTTTTCACTACATATGTACCAACAAATCGTTTTCATTACATATGTAACAACAAATCGTTTTCACTACTTATGTACCAACAAATCGTTTTCACTACATATGTACCAACAAATCGTTTCACTACATTATGTACAAACAAATCGTTTTCACTGCATATGTACAATCAAATCGTTTTCACTACATATGTACCAACAAATAGTTTTCACTACATACTCGTATGTACCAACAAATCGTTTTCACTACTTATGTACCAACAAATCGTTTTCACTACATATGTACCAACAAATCGTTTCACTACATTATGTACAAACAAATCGTTTTCACTGCATATGTACAATCAAATCGTTTTCACTACATATGTACCAACAAATAGTTTTCACTACATACTCGTATGTACCAACAAATCGTTTTCACTACTTATGTACCAACAAATCGTTTTCACTACATATGTACCAACAAATCGTTTTCACTACTTATGTACCAACAAATCGTTTTCACTACATATGTACCAACAAATCGTTTTCACTACATATGTACCAACAAATCGTTTTCACTACTTATGTACCAACAAATCGTTTTCACTACATATGTACCAACAAATCGTTTTCACTACACATGTACCAACAAATCGTTTTCACTACATATGTACCAACAAATCGTTTTCACTACACATGTACCAACAAATCGTTTTCACTACATATGTACAAACAAATCGTTTTCACTACACATGTACAAACAAATCGTTTTCACTACATATGTACCAACAAATCGTTTTCACTACATATGTACCAACAAATCGTTTTCACTACTTATGTACCAACAAATCGTTTTCACTACATATGTACCAACAAATCGTTTTCACTACACATGTACCAACAAATCGTTTTCACTACATATGTACCAACAAATCGTTTTCACTACATATGTACCAACAAATCGTTTTCACTACTTATGTACCAACAAATCGTTTTCACTACATATGTACCAACAAATCGTTTTCACTACTTATGTACCAACAAATCGTTTTCACTACATATGTACCAACAAATCGTTTTCACTACATATGTACCAACAAATCGTTTTCACTACATATGTACCAACAAATCGTTTTCACTACTTATGTACCAACAAATCGTTTTCACTACATATGTACCAACAAATCGTTTTCACTACTTATGTACCAACAAATCGTTTTCACTACATATGTACCAACAAATCGTTTTCACTACACATGTACCAACAAATCGTTTTCACTACATATGTACCAACAAATCGTTTTCACTACACATGTACCAACAAATCGTTTTCACTACATATGTACCAACAAATCGTTTTCACTACTTATGTACCAACAAATCGTTTTCACTACATATGTACCAACCTATCGTTTTCACTACACATGTACCAACAAATCGTTTTCACTACATATGTACCAACAAATCGTTTTCACTACACATGTACCAACAAATCGTTTTCACTACATATGTACAAACAAATCGTTTTCACTACACATGTACAAACAAATCGTTTTCACTACACTTATATTAATAAAGTTTGGATGTATGTGAAAAAGTTACAGAACATACCCCGTGGTTACTCACATACGAGCATTATGCTCACATGAGATTATATCACTTTGAGTTTTTATCACCAAATTAGATATTAATTAGTAAATCTTAGATAGCCCACGAAGATAAAAAGAAAACACTACACACTTATTGTTTTATATCAAAAACAACCTACAACTTTTGGAATTTTATTCCCATTTAAAATATATAGGTATATATATTTTTTAAATCTGCTATTAATGTTTTTATAGTTTCGCATTATTGGTCCTTGATTATTATTATTTTTTAATGAGAAAAGAGGGCGGTTATATAAAACCGAATATTATTTTTAAGCGTTAGTGTAGGACTTGTCATACTTTTTTATTTATCAATTTAAACGTAACGAATCCATTCCATAATAAATTAATATTGTCTTTTATATAATTAATAATTCATATAAAAATGCCATTTTTCAAAACTGGTCTTATTTTCAACCTTTTTTTTTTTGTTTTCTGTATTCTTCACCTTAGTTGTATCTATGTGGAAAATTTGGGGAAGATTGAATCACAGGCTAAAGTTAGATTCTATGGCTTAAAATAAAAACTTTTTTAATGCTGTATTTTAACTTGGGTCTTCTGGGGTTATAAAAACACTTTTCATACATAAAAAAGGTGATATTTCATCCCTTAATTGGGATATCTTCAAACCTTGTTTTGAAGTCAATGATACATTTTAAAATATTCTTCACCAGTAATTTGGTAAAAAGTCTAAATTATCAGGGTATAAAATCTGATGTGAGTCAGTAGGGCTCAATCAACTGACTCTGTGAGTCAACTGACTGTGTGAGTCAGTTGATTGAGCCCTACTGACTCACATCAGATTTGATACCCTGATAATTTAGACTTTTTACCAAATTACTGGTGAAGAATATTTTAAAATGTATCATTGACTTCAAAATAAGGTTTGAAGATATCCCAATTAAGGGATGAAATATCACCTTTTTTATGTATAAAAAAGTGTTTTTATAACCCCTGAAGACCCAAGTTAAAATACAGCATTATTAAATATAAAGGGGACAGCAAAAGTAAAAATGGAAAACTTTTTACTCTTGGAATTTTTTTCTCAAAGAATTAAAGTTTCAAAATATGGGTATTCAACTCAAGTCCAACAGCTAAAATAATACATCTAATAAAAAAATTTAAAATAAAGAGTTCTTATTTTGAGCCATAAACTCGAAATCCATTCTTTTGTATTAATTACAAGGGCTCTTTGTTACATTAGCACCCCCCTTGGTTCTAAGCAATAGTCTGCCCTGCAAAAGTCAAAAAGGTTTGTGTGTTTGTCTCCCCAAGACATTGAGACTCCTGGGGAAGTTCTATATTTAATATTCCTTTTCTTAATAGTTGATTAGACTATAAGGGATATGATCACAATTATAAACACAAGTGTGAAATTCCTTTGTCCCAAGATACTTAAGAATAAATATCCCTTCGTCTTAACAGTAATTTAGTCTAAGCAATATATGCTACTCTGTATAATGTTCCTTTGGCGAAATAACTATTAACACAAAAAAGTACCATTACAGGCAATTGTTTTGCTCATTTTCGTAACTTTTTTGCTCTTTTTACTTTCCATATAAAGAGAAAGTATTGTAATGGCGCGAAAATTCGATTTTGATGGAGTCCAAAAAAAGTAGTTTTTAAAAAATGTCTGTCGTCTATCTGTGCAGACACCTGGAGCCTAAACTACTGGGCCGATTTTGACGAAATTCAGCATACATGTTAAGAAAAATCATACCCCAAGGAGAAATTAATTTTACCTTCAAATTTGGGGGCGCTACTCCTTAAAAACTATGAAAAAAAGTGAAAAAAGTATTTCTCGAAAACGGTTCCGACGATTTTGATTAAACTATTCTATAATGTAGTCCATTTAAATACGAATTTAATTTATTTTGTAATTTATTACAAATCTTATGTGTATCCTGAAAAATGAAGCGACAAAAATATTTGGTCATCTTGGAGGGGGGGGGGGGGGGCCTCAAAAAAATCTTGCACACGGGCCTCAGCAGGTCTAGTTCCGTCTCTGTTTCACTACATTATGTACAAACAAATCGTTTTCACTGCATATGTGCAATCAAATCGTTTTCACTACATATGTACCAACAAATAGTTTTCACTACATACTCGTATGTACCAACAAATCGTTTTCACTACTTATGTACAAACAAATCGTTTTCACTACATATGTACCAACAAATCGTTTTCACTACTTATGTACCAACAAATCGTTTTCACTACATATGTACCAACAAATCGTTTTCACTACTTATGTACCAACAAATCGTTTTCACTACATATGTACCAACAAATCGTTTTCACTACACATGTACCAACAAATCGTTTTCACTACATATGTACCAACAAATCGTTTTCACTACACATGTACCAACAAATCGTTTTCACTACATATGTACAAACAAATCGTTTTCACTACACATGTACAAACAAATCGTTTTCACTACATATGTACCAACAAATCGTTTTCACTACATATGTACCAACAAATCGTTTTCACTACTTATGTACCAACAAATCGTTTTCACTACATATGTACCAACAAATCGTTTTCACTACACATGTACCAACAAATCGTTTTCACTACATATGTACCAACAAATCGTTTTCACTACACATGTACCAACAAATCGTTTTCACTACATATGTACAAACAAATCGTTTTCACTACACATGTACAAACAAATCGTTTTCACTACACTTATATTAATAAAGTTTGGATGTATGTGAAAAAGTTACAGAACATACCCCGTGGTTACTCACATACGAGCATTATGCTCACATGAGATTATATCACTTTGAGTTTTTATCACCAAATTAGATATTAATTAGTAAATCTTAGATAGCCCACGAAGATAAAAAGAAAACACTACACACTTATTGTTTTATATCAAAAACAACCTACAACTTTTGGAATTTTATTCCCATTTAAAATATATATAGGTATATATATTTTTTAAATCTGCTATTAATGTTTTTATAGTTTCGCATTATTGGTCCTTGATTATTATTATTTTTTAATGAGAAAAGAGGGCGGTTATATAAAACCGAATATTATTTTTAAGCGTTAGTGTAGGACTTGTCATACTTTTTTATTTATCAATTTAAACGTAACGAATCCATTCCATAATAAATTAATATTGTCTTTTATATAATTAATAATTCATATAAAAATGCCATTTTTCAAAACTGGTCTTATTTTCAACCTTTTTTTTTTTTGTTTTCTGTATTCTTCACCTTAGTTGTATCTATGTGGAAAATTTGGGGAAGATTGAATCACGGTAAGTGCTTCAAAATTGGGGTAATAGGTGTGCGATGAAACTTAAAAAGCAAATAAATTTGACGCCATTTTGTTTTTTTGGTTTCTGTATTCTTCACCTTAGTTGTATCTATGTGCAAAATTTGGGGAAGATTGAATCACGGGAAGGGGTTCAAAATTGGGGAAACAGAAATGTGCGATGAAACTTACAAAGCAAAGTAATATAAGACCAGTAAGTATCCTTTTTTTTCACCATTAAAATACCTTTTTTCTCCGGTTTATAAAAATCAAAATATCTGTTTATCCTGTTTTTTGTGACAATTACTGTCGACACCCGTGTGTTGCAGTTACTTGAACAGTTGCCATATTGCTGTGGGAACGTTAAATTAATAAAAATATAAATGTTTTATTTATTTGTTTGTTTCAAGGATAAATGTAGTTTTACCAGCCATTTTGTTATTCGGCCATGGGTTCGATCCCAAGATGACCGGTTATGAGGGCACTGTGGTTAAAAATATTGGTCCGATATATTGAACAAAACTTTCTCTCATAGATATCGATACTCTATTTAAATCCCATAATATGTCATTTAATTGATTTTATTTTTAAACATATTAAAAAGTGTTTAACAGGTGGTTGTATACTGTCTGTGTTCAATTTCATCAAAACCGGCTTCATTTTCATCCATATCTCAGAAACTAGATTTTTAAGGACATATGATTGGATTTTTTTTTTTTTTTTTTTTTTTTTTTTTTTTTTTTTTTTTATGGACCACATTTTAGAATTTGTAAATCAAAATCGTTGAAATCATTTTTAAGAAAGAAATGTTTCACCTTGTGTTTCGGGTTTTTTGCGGGATGATTCCCTCAAACTTGAGCTAAAATTAATTTCTCGTTTTCGTATCGGGGTATGATTTTCTGAACAGCACTCCAACTTTTTAAGTTTTTAGTAAGTATTCATACAAAGGAACGTTTAAATTTTAATTTAAATAAAATTATAATTACTATTTACAACGGGAGACAGACAGAGAAAAATAGACTTTAGCACCAGGATTCGAACTGGATAAGGAGGCCCGTGGTTCGAATCTCAATGCACTCCAATTATAATTGAAATCGGATCGATCGAATTTTCCCCATTACATTAAGGCCCCCATTACATTAAGGTCAAAATGTTTGCGCAAACATTTTGACCGTCTATGGGGCTGTTTGATCTTTGCGCAAACATGATGTTTGACGTGTATGGTCTAAATTTGCCCGACATCAGGATTGCACAAACATGTTTGCGCAAAATGTTTGATCGTGTATGGGGGCCTTTACTTTCTCTTTGAATATATTGCATATATGAATAAGTAAAGAAGTAAAATATTCTATATTCTTGACGAGATTCCAACAGGATTTCCTCAGCAAAATATCGTCAAACACTGTCATCTGTCATAGACGTTGAGTTAAAACCGCTTGTCGATCGCTGAATGTTTGAGAAAAACATTTCGGTCTCGACCACTTTGCTTTAAAAAGTTGTGCGAACAATCAAATAGCCCTATACACCATTAAAATGTTTACGCAAAAATTTTGAATTAATCACTCCCAAGATGCGAAGAAACTGTTAACTTCGGTTACAGAAATATTGGGAACGGCAGTCTTAAATTCTTTGAATATTTTATGTCTAGTAAAGATCTCAGCATTTTAGAACAATATCAAGCTTCCTTTACCTGGCTGAATTGTCTTTGTCGCTGTAATTTACAGATTATACAGAATAAATCCCCAGAATATTAGAGCGTCATTTAGATGATTTTTAGAGAAAACTATTTCTGCATTTTTAAATTATTGCTTTTTTTCTTTCCCCAGCTTTAAATAGGTTTACCGATCCCTGGTCTAAACCAATGCATACGTTTTGCATAAATTACATTTTACTCCCCTATTTTTAATATCTATAGAATTGAAAATGTTCTAATGATTTCTTCTTTTTTTTGCCATTTAATCCAATCATCTTAGTTATTTTAAATACTTAATGGAAAACTTTTAATTGAATACTATGACTGAAAATTAATTATTTCAATTTAATTTATGAATTTTAATTTTGGGGTAATCTGTAATTTATTGGCAACTATTAATATATTGGTGGATCTAAGTAAATAGTAGATTAAAAATTATATTATATCAGAATAGAAATTATATGTTGAAATGTTTCAGGCTTCATGCCTTTTTCGCTCTAGCCAGAGCTGATTCTGTGAGCCGATAACTCTAAGTTTTGATACTTTCTTTTATAGGATTCCGCGGCCAAAGTTAAATACAGTTTGTGCCAAATATTTCTTATTGCGTTGACTGCACAGGTAGTAAAATAAAGGGATGAGGAGCCAATGATATCTTGGGATTTTAAAATCCTGAACTCCCATTGGCTCCCCACCCCATATTTTTACTTTCTCATATAAAGAGAAAGTATTGTGATGGCGCGAAAATTCGATTTTGAGATTTTGATGGATTTACACGTTTTAAGGTCCCCTGAGTCCAAAATAGTGGTTTTTAAAAAATGTCTGTCCGTCGTCTGTCGTCTGTCGTCTGTCTGTGCAGACGCCTGGAGCCTAAACTACTGGACCGATTTTGACGAAATTTGGCATACATGTTCAGAAAAATCATACCCCGAGGCGAAATCGAGAAATGAATTTTAGCTCCAAATGTAGGGGCGCTACCCCCCAAAAACTCTGAAAAAACGTGAAAACAAATTATTTCTCGAAAACGGTTCCGACGATTTTGATTAAAAAATTCTAAAATGTAGTCCATTTAAATACGGATCCAACGATATAATCAGTTTTCCCGGGAAAAATCTAGTTCTTGAGGAAATAGCTTAAAACGTGGATCGATTCCCCGCCCTGGAGAAGTTATTTTTATGGTAAATTTTGATATAATTTTCAATAATAATTAAACGTACTTACAAAAACTAATAAATGGAAAACATTGGCTAAGTAATTATGAACTTGTATATGAGAAAGTTTTTCGATTTTTTTTTTTACTTCCCCGCTTTTTCAACGCACTTACAAACATTTGGCACAAATTGTAAATCTAGATTTTCTAGAGAAGACCATGTTATTTTGAACCCGTTACAGAAGGATGTTGCTCATCATAAAATTAATTTGCCTTTTACTGACCTTCATCGTGAGATTGATTGGTATTTACTAAAAAAATCGGTCCGAGACAACTCAGACAAACTTTCTCATATAAAAGTTCATAAATACTTAGCCAAGTGTATCCCATTTATTAGTTTTGTATGTACATTTAATTATTATTGAACATTTCATGAATATTTATCATAAAAATAACTTTCCCTGCGCGGGGAATCGAACCCGGGCTCTCTCCGTCCGTGTTTTAAGCTATTTTCTCAGGAACTAGATTTTTTCCGGGAAAACGGCTTATATCGTTAGATTCGTAATTAAATGGACTACATTTTAGAATTTTTTAATCAAAATCGTCGGAACCGTTTTCGAGAAATAATTTTTTTTCATGTTTTTTCAGAGTTTTTGGGGGGTAGCGCCCCCAAATTTGGGTCTAAAATTAATTTCTCGATTTCTCCTCGGGGTATGATTTTTCTAAATATGTATTCCAACTTTCATGAAAATCGGTCGAGTAGTTTCGGCTCCAGGCGTCTGCACAGACGACAGACAGACATTTTTTAAAAACCACTTTTTTAGACTCAGGGGACCTCAAAACGTGTAAATCCATCAAATTCTCAAAATCGAATTTTCGCGCCATCGCAATACTTTCTCTTTATATGAGAAAGTAAAAAATCGATATATCTCGAAAACGAAGGTCCATAAGACCTAAGTTTACTTGAAATGTTTGGTCAGAAATTTGATGTAGATTCATAGGTTTTTCTGGGTAGGTACCTATGTGGAACAACCTGATTACTCTATACTTCTTAAAATATTTTATTTGATAATAAGATTACATATTATATAATAAATAATATCATCCCCCTTATGCCAACCATGTATGTTTTGCAGATTCCACATTGTTGGAAAATGAAGTTTTGAAGTGTATGATCCATATTCAGCATTCTATTTTGATTTTTTTTATGTACAGCAACATGGGCGCCCATAGTCCAAAATTTAGGGGGGGGGCCAAAATAATTTATATATATATATATATATATATATATATATATATATATATATATATATATATATATATATATATATATATATATGTATACACATATTAACTTGTTTTATCATATTCGCAATTTAATTATAGATTTCAAACTTAAACATTTTTATATTCTATAATCTAATAAAAAAATAAATGGTTTTAAAGTAACAATAAAAAAGTTTTATTAAAATAGGGCATTTGTTTCTCAAGAAATTCTGCAAGTAAAATGGAATATACGTTGAGGCAGTAGGGCTAGAAAAAATAATTTTATAAAATTAAAAAAAATTGAAGGTTATTGATTTAAGGGATCGAATTGAATTGGGGATGAGAGGGTGATTGATATAAATCGGAACAGAAAGGACTGATCTTATTTTGACTTTTATTTAGTATCTGTGCGCATGTATCATCATCCCTCCCTCCAACAAAAAACTCCATTCAACGTGTAATTTTGTATAAAATTGAAAGTAAAAAAGGATTAGTAGATAGTGATAGAATTGATAAGAGAGTGTTATAATGGCAATATAGGGTGTCCTTAGGGTATCAAGAGAGAGAGGTGAGACGATACAATTTGATAAACTTCGACAAGAAGAATACTGCAAGAATGAAACGTTTCATCCGGTTTCATACTATAATAACTTGCTCCTTTGCTTCAATATTTTATCTATAAATTTCTTACTTTTTTATATATATATTTTTTTTGTACTAATTTCATACACTACAACTATACATACTAAGAATTATTATAATATACGCTATTACCCTAATGGTTTTTTTTTTAAATATTTATAAATTGTACTTAAAAAGTCTTACATTTGTTTTTTAAAAAAAATGGATCAGTATTCCAGGGGGGGGGCAAGCGCCCCTGTTTGCCCCCCCATATGGGCGCCCATGTACAGCAACATGGTATTGGGCTTATTAGTCAGACAATTTGTTTTGGCCCTAGCATCCCCCCCCCCCCCTCTTCCTGAAAATGCACATTTATTGTTTCAGAGTTTCATATTCATTAAACTGTCATAGCCAATAACAGCTGATACAATGCTGGTACGAATTCGGGCTTCTGGCACAACATAGATTATAAAACAACAAGTCCAAATAGCTAATAAACCCAGAATATGAAAATTTGCACATTCTGGTTCATAAGAGGGGCGAATATTATTTAATTCTATTTGAGCTCATTAAATAAACTGGACTTCGTTATTTTATTCCTTTTTTTTAATAGAAGTTAGTTTCACCCTAGTGAACTGTGAATGAACTGATTGGATTTTCTAACCATTTTAAAAATTAAATAATTTAATTCCTATAACCGGAGCCAAAATCCAAGGATAATATTATTTCCAAGATATTGTGCAAGTTGTGTAACCATACTTAGGTTCTTATCCATACTTAGGTTATGCATTTTCAGAATTTTGTTTCTTAAATCAGAATTAAATAAACGTATAGTAAAAATTAGTTTAAAAAATGCATCTGAAAAAACGTAATGTGTCAAAAAAAACGAGGGGTTTGGTTAAAAAAAAAAAAAAAAAAAAAAAAAAAAAAAAAAAAAAAAAAAAAAAAAAACCGAACATTTTTTTTAAAAACACTAAAACCTTTTTCTATTTACATCTCTAGTGGGGCTAAATAAATATTCAAATGTTTTTGTTGTATTAAACCCAGATTAATATAATGTGTTGCGGTTAGTTTATTTCTATTTATTTTATAGTTTATTGACAAATTTGGTTTCCCTGACTTATGGCTTAATTTACCTTAAGTTTGGTTATTTTCCCTGATTTTAGGGCTATTTCAAAAAGTTTCCCTGACTTTCCCTGACCTAATTTTTTTTCCCTGACATTCCCTGACTTGCCCTGATTTTCCAGGTCAGTGTGAACCCTGCAAAAGTCAAAATAGTATTTACCCTTCAAGATGCGCATATCGTTAGAAAGCTCTTTAAGAGTACAATAATTGTTATGTACACTTTTATCATATTTTCATTTGAATTTGAATTTTCCTATATTATCATAAGCCAATAATACACAGATTTCTTTAAAAATTCGCTCATTAAGTCATGGTGCATGACTGGACTTTTTCTCTATCAGTAACATTGTTAAATTGCCTAAATATTTCATATTTTTCACGTCTTTATGCTATTTTTGACCATTAATTGTAAAAATTTGACTCCTAAATGAACTCCAAAAATTCTGGCCAACGAATTCATCCTTTCTTTTGATATTATTGAAATTTTAAAATTTGTTTGAAATTTTTAAGTGCATCCTAAGGGGAGATGTCGTCTGGAGTGACACATATATACATACATACATAAAAAAAAGTGTTAAATTTTAGGAATCGATTCAGAATGGTCTAAAACGGATTTCCATGAAAACAAATTTCAAAAATTCGCATTACAAAAATTTTGAAGCCATTGCAATAGCGTAATTTTCTTTGAAAATTCGCTAAAAGCCAAACTGCCAGGGTGCATATTTCGTTTAATCACTATATAAGCTCGCTTCAATGATAGAGCCACGCGATGCATAGTTTAGACCGATTTCGACATTATCTAATCAGTAAACTAATGAAATTTACTGTTTGATTTTGTACAAATTTAATTAACCTGTTCCTCCTTTAAGTTTCATAGGCAGGATGACTAGCTCAACCAGAGGCGGCAATTCCTTGGTAAGATCCACGTTCTCCAGGATGTAGATATCACTAGAACAAAGAATTTTGTGAACAGGGGCGTCTCTCCATTGTGACTGGTCTATCGTGGGTGTGTCTAATCCAACTCCAACAACCTGAAACTCATAGTCACGAGTTTAAGGGTACAGAAAGTAAATTAGCAATAAGTTCTCTTTTAATTGGTAAACCACAATAAGTTAACAAAATGTCTGTTTATATTCATGATATTGATTTTGATTAATCCTCGTTACTCCCTGGCTAACATAATTAAAAAGTATGGAGAATCTTCAAGTCCAAAGAATGGACACCCGTCCATTTCGATGGGTATATTAGCTTTGACCACCCTCTACCAGAGAGAGCGGTCATTTAAATAAAAAAACTTAAGGGTTAAAGACAATATTTTTTTTGTAATTCGTGGGGGTATCATATGAAAGGGTGCGTCGAGCTGATTACAAAAATATATAATTTTTGGTTATAAAAGATTTTCCCGCGCTGTCAAAAGTCAAAACTTTAGATAATCTTACTGTAATGTATTATATTTTTATTTTTCATTAGATGGTATTGTTATAATCTTCAATTAATTACAGTTTCTTTCTTCGAATTACAAGATAACTAAAAATACCCCCTTTTTCTAATATGTTTAAGAAAATAAACAAAATAGTTAAAATTAAACATGAAATATGTAGTTGGTTTTGTAAGGGCTGATTCCTAGAAGACTGTAAATCTCTACTCCTTATTTTTTACTAGAGAATCGTCAACAACTATATAGAGATGATTAGTAATGACGTCACAAGATGGCGTAAGCTTTCGATAATTTATTCGATTCGGTTTGTTATGTTCCTTTTCCTTATCACCTGTTATCAATCCCATGTAAAATGAATGGGAGAATTTTCTCAACTTTTTAAATAATTAATTATTAAATTATTATTAATTTATAAGACTTTTCAACCTTTGAACGTTATTATACTAAGTCAATTTTAACAATATAAGATAAGAAAACATTAAAAATTGCCGTTCTAGAGGTTTAAAAAAGTATTATTGTGAGTGTGTTTTATTGTGGTGATACCGTCCGGGTCCGTTCTTATTTATTGCTTATTTTTTAAATCGTTTTTCTATTTTAGTTTGTATATTATGTCTTCCACCTTCTCGAGCGTTATGAAAATTTCATCTATACTTCATTTTTTTCGGAGGACAAAGCTATTCTTCGTAAAAGTGTGTCAGAGTACTTAAGTAATATTAAATTAATGTATTAAATTAGTTTTTTAATCAAAATGTTAAACAAGTATACATGCGAGACACTCATATCTTATATTATTATACTCGTTTATATAGATAACAAAAAATACACAAATAATAATAGTAATAACAGTCTGCTCATTGTCTCGTCATCAACGTCTTTTTCCTATGATGGTCAGTGATCTATTAATCTATTGTATAGTATATAATTATGTTCCAACATCGGTTAAATATAATGCACATTGTAAGTAACCAGGAACAAACTATTATTAGCAAATAATCTTTTATTACCTAGCAGATTAAGTATCACTATCTTTCTACAAGTCCTGTACCCTGAGTATACTTCATTGAGTTTCAAAACTTGAGAAAAATTTATTTTCGGACACACAATATGAACACGAACACACCCTGTGAATTTTTATGGCAAAAGGAAATACAAAAAATCGGTCCGAGACAACTCAGACAAACTTTTTCATATATGAGTTTATAATTACTTAGCCCAGTGTTTCCATTTATTAGTTTTCAAATGTACATTTAAATATTATTGAACATTTCATCAAAATTTATCATAAAAATAACTTCTCCTGGTCGGGGAATCGAACCCGGGCTCTCTCCGTCCGCGTTTTAAGCTAATATCTCAGGAACTAGATTTTTCCCGGGAAAACGGCTTATATCGTTGGATTCGTATTCAAATGGACTACATTTTAGAATTTTTTAATCAAAATCGTCGGAACCGTTTTCGAGAAATAATTTTTTTTCATGTTTTTTCAGAGTTTTTGGGGGGTAGCGCCCCCAAATTTTAAGCTAAAATTCATTTCTCGATTTCGCCTCGGGGTATGATTTTTCTGAACATGTATGCCAAATTTCGTCAAAATCGGCCCAGTAGTTTGGGCTCCAGGCGTCTGCACAGACGACAGACGACAGACAGACATTTTTTAAAAACCACTTTTTTGGACTCAGGGGACCACAAAACGTGTAAATCCATCAAATCTCAAAATCGAATTTTCGCGCCATCACAATACTTTCTCTTTATATGAGAAAGTAAAAAGCTGAGGAAGAAAGAATAAATAATGATTTTTATTTAAGATTGATACGAAATATAAATATTGTATCTTTGTTTAGATGCGTAAAAAGTGATTCTTTAAGTACTTGTATTCATTGCACATACGCGTTTCATAATTCCTCTTTTTTCCGCCCTAGTGCGGTAAAAAAGAAGAATTCTTCACCTTAACGCACGATTAGCGAGTTTGTTTACATTTAACAAAACTAATTTGCTGTTTTTTTTTTTTAATTAAAGTAACTGTTTACATCGAGTTTTTAGTGAAAAACAATTATTGATAAAGTCATTATGACGAAAATAAGGAGAATAATACGCCTCCCCAAATAATTAATTCGGCACAAAATACAACTAATGAATTAATGTCATATTTATCAAAAGAGAAATATGAACTTATAATATATTATATGAAGTTTATTAAATTTTTTTTCTGTATTTATTATTAAAATCCAACAATCGTAGATAAAGTACGGTAAACAACTCGTGCGAAAACTGCATTTTGCTTTGCTCGTGTGGTTTTACTACCCTCGCTATCGCTCGGATGCAAACTCCACACTCGCATGCAAAATGCTACTTTACGTACTAGACTCGTAATGCACTATTATAGAGTATTTACTTAAGGTGTATATTTTAAAATCTCTTGATTGTGCAATCTTCCACAAATATTATTGAAACTGAATAAGCTTTTTTGAATAGATTTTGGAACGAAGTTTCTGGCAGGTTCTAGAGCCCGGGAGTGAATCCGAAACCGGTACATACTCCGGGTACATACTCTTTATCAGTACTCGATTTCTAGAATATTTGCCCCCCCCCCCTCCCCCCCCTCCCGCTATAGGAGGGGGGGGGGGGGGGGGGCGGGCGGGAAAATTTTGGAAAATAAACGTTCAAAAACAGCATTTTAAGCAGCTTTAGACATAAATCCATGTACTAATTTTTATTTTATTTGTAATTTTATAGCCCCTTCAAATCTGACGGGGGGGGGGGGGGGGGGGGGCTCAAGCCCGATAGCCCCCCCCCGTTCCTACGCCACTGGTAAGAAGCTTGCTTTAATGATACAAATAATGCTTTTCTTTTAATTTTGCCTTAACTCTGCTAGGTACAAACAGTTAGTTACTTATAATTTTGTCTCTTTTCTAACTCCGCAATGTATAAGTAGTTAGCAATGTATACGTACTTAGCAGTGTGACTTTATAATTTATATTTAATGAAAAATGTAAGGAACTTGGTTGCTACCGGGTGTCCCGCGACACCACACAGATTTTTAACAAGGGTTTGTCCATAAAAACATAAAAGCATCTTTCTACGCAAGCATCTAATCAGCTCATCTACTTAAAATAATGTGCGAAAAACTATTTATACCTACAAATATTTCTCAATGTATCGTGCTCTCACAAAAGAGGAAACACGATTGTCTTGACTAATAGACAGACAAATGGATAAATGTGTTTACGTATGCCATTATATTAATATTTTTGCTTAAAAATAGTTGCCAGTGAAAAACGTTTAGGAAAATAAAATATGTATAAATCTGTTAAACGCCCGGTGATTAACATTATATCCGTTTGCTAGGCTTCTTGTTCAGAGAACGCAAAACACACAACACAATAAATTGAAAATTTATCGTATGGAGTTTAAGATCACATTGTCGTAATTATGATAACTTGAGTAAGGATGGAATTTTACAGATGTGTGAAAAAATTAAATATATGCTTTAATCCATATTAATTTCGAAACGTTTCGACCCTTCATAAGGTTATCTTCAGTCTGTTTCTGTTTTATTAATTAGTGATGTCTTAAGTGAGTCTGTTTTATTAAAGTAGAATTAAATGTTAAAATTAAAAGTCATTATTACTATGTGAGAGATCGTCACAATAGTCAAATTAAGTCAATCGATAGTTAAAGGCAAATTTTTTCTAAAGATTTGTTATTAATAGTTACTACGTTTCCATGAGTTTAAATACGGATTGAATCCTGATTTGGGATTTAACAAGTTAGGTGTTTCCATGTGTGGTATTGAATCCGTATTCAATACGTAATAAAAAAAACCTTTTTCTTGGTTACTTTTGGTAAAGGTTATAAATAATTTTGCTTCACCTTTTATAACCATGTTTTGTGTTGAGTATTTTGACAGATTTGACTACAGTTTCTACAGAAATACGCTAAGTGCGCTCACACCCACGCTCTGCGCATTTCAGGATCGAGTTCAGGTGTTTCCATGCAACTCGATCCAGATACGATCCCAGAATTCAATGTATCGTATCGGGATCGGTATCGTATTCAATCCGTATTTAAAAATCATGGAAACGTAGTAACTTTATTTATTTATTTATTTTTTTTTTTTGAATTTATTCTTCTGTTGATCCCTTATTATTCTACTTTTCAGACTTCTTAGTCTTTAGGGATTTTTTTTTTTGTATATATAACTCGTTTTGTATATATACGTTTTGTATAATTATTCGTTTTGTATATATAACTGTATATGTTATATCAATATTTTTAAGTCACTGTTATGGTTATTAAATTTAAAATATTTTATCTTACATTTTAATTTTATGATGTTATTTTTATTATAAAAAAATTGTCTTTAACTATTCATTGACTTAATTTGATGATTGTGGCGATCTCTCAGATAGTACCTTATAATGATTTTTAATTTTAACTTTTAATTCTACTTTAATAAAACAACATCACTTAAGACATCACTAATTAATAAAACAGAAACAGACTGAAGATTACCTTATGAAGGGTCGAAACGTTTCCAAATTAATATGGCTTAAAGCGTATATTTTTATTTTTTTACACACCTGTAAAATTCAATCCTTTCTCCACTTAAACATACTAAACTATGTTAAATTAATAACACCCAATTAGAGATGTTTTCTTTTTTTTTTTTTTTTTTAAAATAATAAATTGTATCTAACTATTGGAAATGTTTCATTCTTATATTAATATTTTTGGGGGGAAAAAATAATTATTTTTTGTAATGTACTGAGGGGTAACTGAGTAGAAAGGCCTGGAATTACAAAAAACTTTCATTCATCCTCTACCGACCTATCCTATTTACCGTTAAATTTTATAATCACACGCCTAAGTATGGATTCGCCTTGTTCTTTTTTTTTATTTATTATTTTATGGAAGGATGTAAATTTATAAACATTTAGGGGAAAGGTACTTTACCAACATTTCCCTACCAAGCATCTAAAAATAATGCCTATCTCGCGATTCAGCGGTTTTTTTTTTGCTCGTATTAACATGATGTTATGTTAACTCGTGGAACAGTGAATGCTCAATCAAAATTCTATATATGCTTCTGATTGACAGGTAAGTACAATAATTAGGAAAGTGACAAAACCCGCAGGTTACGACGAGAAGGGAAGAAGAGGATCTGGTGCATCGTCTTGTACGACCCTGAAGTAGAACATGTACCTTCTCGTTCAAGGACCTTATGAACACGGTGTACAACTTTGTCCGGTAAGACTTGACTACGTTATCTACAAGAAGTAATAAATCCGAATTTTAATAAAGGGGTGACAGGTGTGTGTATTTAGTAGTAGGGAGTAGAAGGGAGCGGGAGGGAGAAGGGTTCGGGGTGGGAGGAAGAGGGTGGCAGGAGCGGATGTGGCGGGGCCAAGCGGCCGGCCTGGGAATCCCGGCCAGTCGTGTCGAGTTCAGTCAGTAAGTAACCGGCCACAGTATCGGGTTGTTTCGGTGCGACGACATGGGGGCGTATCGTCCTAACGCCCTCCGCCTCGTCCTCTTCGCCTCTTTGGTCGGCTCCTGCTTCGCCGTCCACAGCCACCGCATTGGAGGCCATCCTATTCCGGCAGACCCGCCGCCTTCGATCGACTTGACCGATTGTCCCTGGGCATGTACTTGCGTCGGACTCTCTGTCGACTGCTCTCACAGGGCCCTCGGACGCGTCCCGAGGAATCTTCCGAGACACGCGGAAAGAGTGTAAGTACTTTTTTCTTCTGTTTGTATTTTTTCATGCCTCTATTTTATTAGCATTTTATGGACAATCATCCGAATCCGGACCCTGAACAAATGTCTTCGGACGGATAAAATGTTAAAGATGTCTTCGGCCATCCTCTCTTCTTCAGCTGCTCATGTAGTGGCGCTTTTGATACTATCAAGATTTTTCTTATTTTCCGACATAATTAATCTTCCTGGTGAATATATTTTGGTGTAATTCAGAACAAAACTTGCCAAATTTTACGAAAAAACAGAATACAACTTGCATAACATTTAAGAATATTTGACGAGGAGGGATTGTTTGGTCGAAGCGGTCCGTCCTCAACTGTTCCATTCTTTGGTTGCTGCCGACAGCCATATTCATTAGTACTTACTTCGAATGTTCTTATATTAAACATTATATTCTTATGTTAAAACCTACTTTCGTAGATCGAATCTGATTTTTAGTTATATTCTTTAAAAAAATATACTTTTTTTAGGATCGAACCTTCGTCTTACTTAAAAGCAAAAACGAAATTTGACACTACTGTTCTTTAAATTTTACAATTTATAAATGCGATCTTTTAATATTTTAAAGACACGTCAATTCAAAGGTTGATTGTTCAAACCGTTTAGAATTTTAAACCAGGGTGCTGAATTTTACTCAAAGTAAATAGACTATCAACTATCAACCCATCAATTTTTTTCAAAATAATTTTTTTTTTTTTTTTTTTTATATTTGTTATAATTTAATACATTTTTGTTTAAATAATTAAAACCTAGGTAATTTATTTGTTATTGGTATGTTGTAAGCGTAATGTAGCTTCATTTTTTAGCCACTCATTTATATTACATTGAATTTAAATCTCCACTCGTCGAGTGCCTTCCAAAAGGTTCCCTGACGTTTCGATCTCATTAGAAACTTGTTCAGGTGAGTTCACCCTCTTCAGCAACTAAATTAAACTTTTATTTTATTTCGTTTGTTCGTAACTTTTTATTTATGTTGTATACAACATATTATAGAAAACCTTTAAACATTTTTTGTGACGATTGTGCTTATAAAACTAATTAATAGCAAGCCAATAACAACTCGTTAATATTATCAATCAAGGCTTTCGAATTAAGTCACCTTTTTATTAATTCAAGTCATATGAATTACTACTGTTTTTAATATCTATTATAACATAGCTGATCTTTTGAATAATTTTTAAGGGTTTCATTGGGTACAAGATAACAGGGACCGCGAAACCTATTTCAAAGAGGGGGGGGGGGGGGGGGCAAACAAAAAATAATATGTTGTGCATTGTGGGTTTAGCATTTTGCTAATAATATTAAACTTTTTAGGGTTTTGTAGATTCTTCTCAAAACCCTTATGCCGAGGGTGATGTGTCCGTCTGTCCGTCGCTCTTTGGTTCATAGGGCCCGAACCGTTTAAGCTATAGAGCTGAAATTTGAAATACTGGTGTAACTTTTTGACCCAACCACAGGAAAAATATACAGAAGTTCAAAATTAAATGTGCGCATGCGCAATTCGCAAAAATGTTGTAAACTCAGAAATTTATATTTTTTTTAATTTTCGAGTGGGGTATCAAATGAAAGCTGCTGAAGAGTAGGACGCAAATATATATATGCTTTTGTAAATTTTGCATTCCTTATTGGGTAAAAAAATCAAAATATACCCAAAAAAAATTTTCCCCCCCCCAACCACTATACTTCGGCTGGTCCTAAAATTTTGAAATAATTCATGCTAATGCCTTATTGTGGGGCGATGAAAATTCCGGGAGTACATCACAAATTTTAAAAAATTGCCAATTTTTGGCGCGAAAATTTGAAGTGCGCCAAAAATTTTATTTTTTTAAAATTTTGAGTTGGGTATCAAATGAAAGCTGCTGAAGAGTAGGACGCAAAGATATATATACATTTTTAAATTTTGCATCCCTTATTGGGTAAAAAAATCAAAATATACCCAAAAAAATTTTTCCCCCCCCCAACCACTATACTTCGGCTGGTCCTAAAATTTCGAAATAATTCATGCTAATGCCTTATTGTGGGGCGATGAAAATTCCGGGAGTTCATCCCAAATTTTAAAAAATTGCCAATTTTGGGCACGGAAATTTGAAGTGCGCCAAAAATTTTATTTTTTTAAAATTTTGAGTTGGGTATCATATGAAAGCTGGTGGAGAGTAGGATTCAAATATATATTTGCTTTTTTAAATTTTTCATTCTTTATTAATTTTATAAGTCAAAATATACCCCAAAAATTTCCCCCCTCCCCAACCACTATATAACGGGTGGTCCTAAAATTTCAAAATAATTCATGGTTATACCTTATGGTGAAGCGATGGAAATGGTCTGAAAAAATGAATTTTTCTAGTCGTTATTACCGATGAAAAACATTGTGACCCCCCGGGGGATCGAACCCGGACCCTTGAGATCGAAGAATAAAATCATAATTACATAGCGGGCATGCTTAATCTTCTACAAAACCCTAAAAAGTACTTGGACGCAAGTACTTCCCTGTGATTTTTTATATTACAAGCACTTCTAAACAATTATTTTATGAAAGAGGAGAGGGAAAAATCCAGACGACTAAGAAGAGCTCAGGGACTGAGCTGGGGGCTGGAGCTCTTCTCCAGTTTGAAGATAAATGCTCAAGTAGTATGTTTTAGTTCGTTTATAGAGGCTAGATTTCTAAGGGAAAAGAAAAATTAATTAATTAATAATAAAAATTCCAAACGAAGCAATCCTTTAATAAGTTTTAGTTTTTTATAAAAAAGCATAATGTAAAACATCGATATCTGTAGAGTATTTGTATTTAAATATATACTTTATGCGTTTATATAAATAATATTGTACTAAACGTGTAAATTATAATTTTATTTAAATATTTTTAGAGATCAGTAAATGTACATGTTCGATGTTAGTTGTTCTTACTATTTTTTGAGTACAATAAATTTACAACAATTTAAGTCTAACGACAACTTTGTACGTCCAATAATTCCCGGGATGGCACTTTAAAAATTGGACATTTTTTTCAAAAAATGGAAATTTTAAGTATTAAAAATGTTAACCTAAGATAAATGTTACAAGGAATGAAGTTTTAGTAAATATAATTGGCTTCCTTTAAGGTCCAATGAAAACTATGTACGTCCATCGAACAGCTAACATTGAGCAGTGCATAGTTTACAGGCTATAACAACTGAAAAAACTCCGACAATTTTTCAATTTTTCACATGTTATGCAGCTAGCACAGGTTTTTCTTTTCGAAGCTGCAAACTTAGGATCACACTACTAACTGGTTCGAACAACATATCAAAAAATCAGAACTACATCAAGCTTTGCGAATTTAATGTCTTATTTGACTGGTCTATACCTATATATTCATTTATTTATCTAGAATGAATAGGTAATTTACAAATAACAGAGGGGGGCGTTGCCCCCCCCCCTCTGTTCGCTTTGGGGGGGCGGCCGCCCCCCCTGTTCCGCGGTCCCTGCAAGATAACGATATTAATACATCTAAAATACAATATTTATTTTATTATATCGTATAATTTTCTATATTCTTTTTAATTATATATTTTCTTAAGAATAATAAAATTATTTATTCAATGAATATTATTTTATGTTACTTTTTTAAAAATGTCGTATCTTTTAAAATATTTTATTTGTTATAATAAGAACTTTCTTAAGAAACTGTTTATTATAAATAAATTTAAAAAAAAAAATCTATTCTTAAAGTGGTAAAAAAGGCAATAACAAGCGTCGGAAACAGGGAACAGGGCGCCTTGTTTACAAATCTTTTCCAGGCGAAGTATTTATTTTAATGTCGTTATATTTTTCTACTGTTAAGAAAAAAAGAGAAAAGTTTATTCGATTCAATGAAGATGCCGTGTATAAATCGTCGCAAGAAGGCCAATTTTACGCAAGACCTGGCGATTTCACGGCAGGTCGCAGTTCGAAGATGTATCGAATCGTAATTTTCAAGCGTCTCAAATCCAAACTTTTTGCTTTTAAACATTATAATGAATGAACAGTTGTGTTTTTTTTTTTTTCGTATTTTCTTAAAAAAAAAAAAATCTATTCGCGAACTTGAATGTACACTCGATTTTTTTCTATAATTACGAGTGTATGATATTTTAATTTACTACTAAAAATTATACTGAAAGTTTATTGAGATTAAAATTATACTGAAGTTTACTGAGAGTTAAAAACTCTTTATCAAAATAAAAATAATACAACAAGCAAATTACATATAACAATTTCCAACGGTTACTTTACGTAAATAAAAATTACCGCAAATAATTTAACTGTAAAATTATATACTGCTTTAAATTTTATAATTACTTAATGTATATTTATGTTTAATTATTACATTTTTACTTTCTCATATACGTAGTAGGTATATATTATGATATAATAACAAGTTCTAGATGGATTTATACGTTTAAGAGTCCCCTTATTCCTAAAAACATTTTTTTTTGTAATATAATGTTAGTCTGTGTACACTCGGGGAGCTTAAACTACTCGACCGATTTTGATGAAAATTGGCATACAGTTAAAAAAATATCATTCACCATATTGCAATCGAGAAATTAAATTTAGCTCTTAATTTTGGGGCACTACCCCCAAAATCTCGATACCGGGTTTAACTATGTATTTTGATTTTAAGAATTCTAAAATGTCCATTTTAATGAGAATCTTACTGTTAGTCATTTTTCCGGAAAATCTAGTTCCTAAGAAAATGGCTATAAACGCGGACGGTGTGCTGTAAGGTCGGGTTCGATTTCCCGCTGTTTAGGAGTTACTTTTATAGTAAATTATTATATTAAGTTCATCTAATATAATAATTTAATACTAATTAAATTTTATCACAAAAAAATGGAACAACTAATAAATGGAAAACTATGTACAAGGTACAAAATAAGAAAATTGACTGAAATTGAATAAATAAATTAACAAAATAACTAATTGAAGTTAATTATTTATTGGTAAGTGAGTTAGTTTAGTATTGAATAGATAGTTTACTTCTCATAGGCTTTTAAACAATCAATTAGCAACTCGACATATAGATCGAATCTTATTCACTACCTATGCCCTAACTGTACATATATGTTCTAAGTTCACTCTGTATGTAGTTGAAGCTGGCGGATATACTATCATCAATATAAATATTACTAGTCAATGAATAAATTTGTTTTCTCTGCTAAAAGTTTAAAATTTTTAAGTCAACGAAATGAGTTTTAATATCCTAATATTAAAACTCATTTCGTTGACTTAAAAATTTTAAACTTTTAGCAGAGAAAACAAATTTATTCATTAAGTACAGTAATGCCATTACGAAAATACAATCCTAATACCAAATTTTTAAGTTTTAGGTAGTATTCATACTACGGAAAGATTAAATTTTACTTTAAATTAAATTATAATTATCATTAACTACGGGAGACATAGAGAGAAAAATAGACCCCAGCACCGGGACTTGAACCATGGGCCTCCTATATATCCGTTACAGGCGCTCTTACCAACTGAGCTATACTGGAGAATGATTTTTCTCTGTCGTTACCGATTCAAATTCCCGAATCCAAGCTTTTAATCTTTTTTATAAGTCTAGTAAGCCAAATATTCACGGCAATAGAACTAGACCGAGAATTAACGCTTATAATTATAAAGTACTCAATTAGTACCTGTACCTAATACAATCAATTAGAAATTCAAATTTTTAAATTTTAGGTAGTATTCATACTACGGAAAGATTAAATTTTACTTTAAATCAAATTATAATTATCATTAACTACGGGAGACATACACCTTATCCTAATACCTTACATTAAAGCCATCATGAAAATATAATCTTCATATCTTACACTAAAGCCATCACGAAAATATAATCCTACCTTACATTAAAGCCATCATGAAAATACAATCCTACCTTACATTAAAGCCATCACGAAAATTCAATCCTAATAACTTACATTAAAGCCATCACAAAAATACAATCTTCATATATTACACTAAAGCCATCACGAAAATATAATCCTAATACCTTATACATACATTAAAGCCATCATGAAACTACAATCCTACCTTACAAAAGCCATCACGAAAATACAGTCCTAATACCTTACACTAATGCGACAATACAATCCTAATACCTTACATTAAAGCCATCATGAAAATACAATCCTACCTTACATTAAAGCCATCACGAAAATACAGTCCTAATACCTTACATTAAAGCTATCACGAAAATACAATCCTAATATCTTACACTAAAGCCATCACGCAAATACAATCTTAATATCTTACACTAAAGCCATTACAAAAATATAAACCTAAATAAAACCTTACACTAATGCTATCAGGAATATACAATCCTAATATTCATATCACAAAACATATTGGCGCACATTAAATTCATAAAAAAATACAATTATAATAATACTGTAATATACGTATTTTATCGTTGTTACTAAAAATAAGTAAATGAAATTAAATAAAATAAATAAATAAACATAAAATAACTAATTATTGGGAAACTGTGTTAATATAGATAAAATTATGTGAACCCTCTCGCATTCACTGCTTAGGACCATATTAATGTTCTCTGGTGGAGAGATATCCTTTTGATATGTTAAGTTAATTTGTTCAAAATGTAAAATTTTTTGTAAATATTAATTTTTTGTATCGATTGCATTGTATATATAGGTATTCATTTAAAAAAAAATTACCTTACATTAAAGCCATCTCGAAAATATAATTCTAAAAAGAAAATTAATAACAATATTTATCCCTTAAATTATTTTTTCAGGCATCTTTTATAATTTAGAGCTCTCAAATAACTTATTCGATCGTTTAAGTAATCATTTTTCATACTAAGCTTGTTTTATCTGTATTCTTCATTCCAAATGGCCTTAAGTTACGTGTTTCTTTCCACTGAATTTTTATGATTCTAAGTCTTTGTTAATTAATTATTGATACTTTTAAAGGCAATTTTTATAATTCTAGAGCTTTCAAATAGCTCTTTCAATCGTTTAAGTAATCATTTTTCATATTAAGCTAGTTTTATTGGTATTCTTAGTATTCCTAAAGACCTTAAGTTACGTGTTTCTCCCCACAGACTTTTTATAATTCCTAGTCAATTATTTTTTTTCTTTTTTAGGAAAAGATTTATACCTTCTCATTTGCAGTGTTAAATCTTTAATTAATTTAAATATTTCTTTGATATTTTATTCTTTTGATTTGAAGTCATTCTTTATGTCCTCTATCGAGCATCATGAATAATTTAATTTTGAGTTTAAGAATATTTTCCTTCATATAAAATGCCTAAAATTCCTAGCTTTTTTTATAGTTCTTTTATTTGATTTATATTTATAGTAACTAGTTTTGTAATCTATAATATAAGTGGCAATGTCCTGATTGACTGACTGACTGACATAGAATCAACGCACAGCAAAATCTGCTTAACCGAGAGACTTGAAATTTTGAGGATATACTCGGTTCATATCCTAGGCATCCACTAAGAAAGGATTTTGCGAAATTTTTATTTTTGTACCCAGGGGTACGGGGTACAAATGTCAAAGTAATGAATACTTTTAATGATGCATATCGTTGAAAAGCTCTTTAAAAGTACAGTAATTGTTGTTATGTACAGTTTTGTCATATTTTCATTTAGGAGGGGGTAAAATGGAAAAATGTGTATAACTACATCTTATATAAATGAAGAGTGTCTACGAGTGTCTTTTATCTTATATAAATGAAGAGTGTCTATGAGTGTACTGCTTACATGAGATATAAAGTTAAAATGTTGGTACACATGAGTACGGGGTACAAATGTCAAAGTAATTGATAGGTACCCTTTATGATGCATATCGTTGAAAGGCTCTTTAAGAGAAAAGTCATTGTAATGTACGTTTTTGTCATTATTTTCATTTAGGAGAGGGGTAAAAAGGAAATGTCAACGCAAGTGAAGAGTGGGAACATAAGCCCAGAACATTGAGAAGGGAATTGAGCCCAGACCGATCTCCTAAAGTTAGGAAGTTAATACTTGAGAAAGAGCTCTTATTTTGGATGTAAGCATGTATATTAATAAAAGATAATTCCAATTTCAACCAAGGGATGTAAAATGACTCGGGGAGGGGGGGGGACAGAAGGATAATACCACTGCTTTTCCTTTTTAAAAATTTAGTCGGAATGAACAACTTGATGGTAGTTTATAAACCTATCAAATTGAAAATAACACACCCCGTAGCGAAGCACGGGTACCCAGCTAGTAATAAAATAAGTTTTTAATAAAACTATCCTTAGAAAACAAGGTAAATAATAATTATAACTGGCAAGTATGGAAATCAGCTGCTATAAATTAAACTACGCTAGGATTATGTTCGAGGAACTACGGTTTACGGACGTAATCCTTTTCGTAAAATGTTCGTTAACCGAAACAATTATTCCAATAAGAATCAAAGTATGGGAAATTCATTGATCTGTTTAAGACCCTTAGAAAATGGACCTTTATCATATTTATTTACTACTTTTTTCTTAAATTGCTTGTAGGATTTCAAGTAAGAAATATGAACACACCACTGCCTGCCTGTTTGTAAACTGGTATTACGTTCGTAAACGGACGTTCGTCAGGATTTTTGTTCGTAAACCCAATTGTTCGTTCTCAGAGTTGTTCATAAACAGAGATTTTACTGTATTTTGAAAGTTATTTCATTTTTATACGTTCCTTAGATGTACCATAAACATAGAAAAATCTATACCGCAAATGGTATTTTAAGTCGCAAATAGTTGTTTTATTACGTTTTTTGTAGTCCTGTCCATTAAAATTGCAGTCCTTCACAGTCCATAGACATAATTATACATTTTTTTTTTATTGTTTTATGAAAATTTTGAATATATATAACTTTCATTCTCTTTAAGAAATCCTAAATAGAATAAATACATAATCCGCTTTTTATAATGTTAAACTAATTATAGTTTGCTTTTATAGTCTCACTTATAAAATTACTTTCTTTTTGCCTTATTTTTGCGAGAACGTGAATGAAACGTTATTATTCAATAAAGGTATTAAAATAAATAAAAAAATGTTATTATTCTGACCTTAAACTGACTAAAAAAATAAATACATTATACAATTTAATTTAAATTGTTCAGATAACAGGAAAACAATTTAATTAAAAATAGGGAACATGTAAAAAGTCATTATCGTATTTTATATTTTATTTTACTATATTTTCCCCCGGAAGATAGAGTAAACATAGGATTTTATCATGATTTAAAAGATTATACCCTTTAATTATATAAGTTGTGAAACCGTGAAGAAAAATATATTGGTTGTTTTGGGTTAGACAAATATTTTGAAGCTTTTTTCTCGAAAAGTCTAAGTCAAATAATGTTTGAGAATTCTACCTGTTTAACCATGTACTGATTTTTTTTTTTTTAATCATACGTATATTGTTTACTTTTTTTTTTAACAAACTAATTACTTCTTCTCCCTTTATATACGCACGTTTACTATTTAAAATTGCCTTTGTAGAATAATAAGTGGCCTTAGTAAAATTTAATTATTAATGGATAATTAAGTTATTTATGACATTTAAACTCCGCGATGGACTGCATTTAAACATAGCGATATTTATAAAGCATTTCAATTCAAGAATCACTTTATACTAAAAATTCTTTTATCACTAATGTATCCCAAACGAGTAAGTGCATCGCTGATGGATTAACGAAATGATGTGTTCTAAAACCTTCTAGTTTGGATTAAATCGCAAATTCATCTTATCAAATAGACGATAATTTTCTTTTATATTATTCATTTAGTTTGTAATAATAATATTATATAAAAATGAATTTTTGTTTAGACATGAAAAATAGTAATAAATAAAAAAATACGTGTGGTGTCGTTGGACACCCGGTAGGAACAAAGTTCCTTACATTTTTCATTAAATATAAATTATAAAATCACACTGCTAAGTACGTATACGTTGCTAACAACTTACACATGGCGGAGTTAGAATAGAGACAAAAATAAAAGTAACTAACTATTTGTACCAAGCGGAGTTAAGGCAAAATTAAAAGAAAATCATTATTTATATCATTAAAGCAAGCGTTTCACAATAAATATGTATTGAATATTGAAAAAAAAAGTTAATCATTATGAGTTTATAGTTAAATAGTATGTTTGTAGTTGGTACGAAATAGGACTGTTTTCTACCTACCCGGCCTACTAATTTAAAATATTATAAAATATATCTCTTCCCTACTCAAAAACGTCTGCTTGTATCAGGTTGGAATTTTACATGCCTGTTTCAATTGTACTTTAGACAATGTGTAAGTAGTTTTATTAAAATCCTTACGTTAGAACGTAAGATATCGGTAAAAATGTTGTTTCCTTTATTTTAAACATTTAGGTCCGCTTTAATAAATTAAGCGATCTTTATAACTTCATAGCAGTGTCGGTGTTCATTTACTAAAAAAAAAAATTGAAAAAAAGTTGTTTGTCTCATTAAATAGATGAAGTTAGAATTTTGTTCCCGTCCTAAAATTCTAATTTTAAATTTGAAGCTTACGTTTACGCGAGCGTTGCGCGTGAACGCTCGGGCGGATAACTCTTGTCTTACATTCGCATTAAGGTCTCTCGCATTTAACCCTTCAGATTAATATACTGCAGTTAATTTTTTTTTTAAATGTGTCTGATCTCATTTTAATTGTATCAAATTGTTCAAAACAAACTATTAAGCTCATTTTTATTTTTTTTATTATTTTTTTTTAATCATAAAAACTTGCTTTATACCTCCTGGCCAATTATAAATATAGCTTTAATTATGTTATGATGCCAGACAAGAAAATACAATCCTAGGCCTGGCTAAATTAAGCATAGTCTTAGACCGAATACATTCCATGTTTATTGTAATTATTTGTAATTTATTTTATTGAGAGAGTTCTCTGTAATGCAAAATCTTTTGCGAATGTTTGACAGTATTTTTATAGAATAATAGTTATTTGTGCAACTATTGCGCAAAGTGCTACTTTCCCGCTCTCGAGAGAAATATCAGGCGAGGGCGAAAAGGTTTCTCGAGTGCAGCAAAGACCCTTTAAGCTCGAGTTGCACATTAAATTCTTCCAACAGTTAGTTTTTAATCTGTAAATAAAATATAAAATAATAGAGTGTTCATCAACATGTAATAGTACATTACGCGTCGAGTGCGGAAAGTAGCATTTTGCATGCGAGCGTGGAGTTTGCACAAGAGCGACAGCGAGGGTAGTAAAACCACACGAGCAATGCAAAATGCCGTTTTCGCACGAGTTGCGTACCGTACTTTATCTACGATTGTTAGATTTAAATAATAAATACAGAAAAAATAAACTTCTTGTATGCAAGTTCGTATTTCTCTTTTGATAAAGGTGACATTAATTCATTAGTTGTATTTTGTGCCGAATTAATTATTTCAGGAGCCGTATTATTCTCCTCATATTCATTTAAATCACTCATTGATTTTTACAAAAAACTCGATATAAACTGTTACTTTAATTAAACAAACAGCAAATTAGTTTTGATAAATGTAAACAAACTCGCTAATCGTGCGTAAAGCTGAAGAATTCCTCTTCTTTACCGCCCTAGGGTGGTAAAGAAGAGGAATTCTTCAGAATTATGAGAGGCGCATGCGCAATGAATAAAAGTTCGTAAAGAATCACTTTCTATGCATCTAAACAGCGATACTATGTTTATATTTCGGAACAATCGTAAATAAAAATATTTATTCATGTATTTATGGATTGTTTTAAGACATTTCACATTATTATGTATTTGGTTATTTTAAATTTTCATCGTATGTTATGAATTATTTTTAATTTAAAATATTTCAATAAATATCAATTTTGAAGTTGAACAGAACGCATAAGTTAAGTTACACATACTTTGAACATGCCATTTGATGTCGAACCAAGTTGAACAAGAAATAAGCTGATTTCTTTTCAATTTTAAGTATATTTCTTCTAGATCTTAAGCAAATTTAATTTCAATTTTAAGTAGATTTCTTCTAAATCCTAAGTAGTTTTCTTTTAAACCTTGAGTAGATTTCTTCTAAATCTTAAGCCGCCTTATTCTCAATCCTAAGCAGACCTCTTCTAAATTCTTAGCGTACATTAAACAAACAGAAGTCGCTTGTCTCTTATTAGGGTCCTTAGCCCTTCACGAGGCTCTTGTACAATCCTGCGCTTGTCCGTCCGTCTGTAACGTACCTGATCTCCGAAAGTACCTAGTATGTAGTAGTAGTAAGGTCCTAGTACCAGTACTAGACGGATAGGACGAATCACTTGTTTGAACCCACCAATTAGGTCATCACTTAGGCCCTTTTTACTATACCCGTGGTAGAGTTCCAGCCACTTCACACAGCATAACTCTGTACATTGTACCGCCGAAGTGTGTATGATGTGATAAATAGTGAGCCATATAAATCAGAGCGTCACTGCGAAGAATCGAACCCACGATCTCGTACCGCTCATGATTCAGTGATGGCCGAGCAGACGTTAATTTAAACACGGCCACACTGGCTCTCTTCGAAAGTACCTAACACAGATATTTGAATTTGAAGCTTGATAAATATTGAGTTTTGTTATGCATAATAACCCAATTGTAGGGAAGCCTCAAAAAGCCTTCTTGTTCTTATTTGTTTAAATTTTTGTTTTTATAAATAAAAGTTACAAAATTTACTGACGAGGTTGAAGAAAAACCTCTGTCTTGGTTGTTTTTACTTTTATAGTTTGATTTTTTTCCCCCGGTTCATTTATGATAGGTCATGATAATTTCTTTTTAAACATGTTACCAATAATCAAATAAGAAATAATCCTAAGAAACCTGAGTTATAATTTTTAGTTTTTGCAAGTTGGCATTTTCTTGACCCTTAAGGGTAACTGCTGACAGCTTTGGATTATATTTAAAGCCGATTTATTTTCTTGACCGATGGCTTTATAAACTTGGTTTTCTCTCTAGCTTGAAATAATGTTATACTTCATCAAATAATTTGAACAGTATCAACTTTGTAATATATATATATATATATATATATATATATATATATATATATATATATATATATATATATATATATATATATATATATATATATATATATATATATACTAGCTGAATACCCGTGCTTCGCTACGGGGTGTTTTATTTTTAATTTAATGGATTTATAAACTACCATCAAGAAATATTTAAATTATTTTACAAAGCGAGAATATCTAGATTCTATCCCTCCCCCTTATTTCTATACCCCCTCCCCTTTGATAAGATAATTTGCTAATATCCCAAATTAGTAATTCATTCCGACTAAATTTTTAAAAAGGAGAAGCAGTGGTATTTTCCTTCTGTACCCCCCCCCCCCCCCCCCCGTGTCATTTTACATCCCTTGGTTGAAATTGGAATTATCTTTTATTAATATACATGCTTACATCCAAAATAAGAGCTCTTTCTCAAGTATTAACTTCCTAACTTTTGAAGATCGGTCTGAGCTCAATTCCCTTCTTTTCTTAATCTGTCCTTATGTTCCCCTTAGGGATAAAATTTTAGAAAATCTCTATTGGCAGTTATCAATATAATTTAGAAATTATTATACTACGTATACACTCGTAGATTTTATTTTAGAATTTGAAAGAAGTGGTCATGATTAAGTTAGTAAAGGTTTAGGCACGGTAAGGCGTGATTTATTAATTATTGCCTTAATATCTAAAAATAAATCTAAATATTTTTTGACAGTGATTGAAAAGTAATTTCTTTAACAGTTCTTCCTACAGAAATTTCCACAAAACATAAAATATGGTCAGTAGTTTCTTCTGCAATTTTGGTTAAATACATTTTTTTTTATGAAAAATGAAATAAGAATTTTGAAATCTATTTAGAAGCCCCGTTCTCAGCTCCATATATAAAGCTACCAAATCGTTTTATATCCTTTATCACCCGCAGAATTAAGCTTAACTTTGTACCCAAGAACCTCCAAAATCTATTGAGCCATTTGGACGTGATTGACACACAGACAGACAGATATAAAATTTTCTAAACTTAAATTCGTTGTCAGGACTACTCATTCTGTGGAAATACCCCATATTCTCTCTCCACAGCTCGGGCCTCCATGTTCTCTAGTGGAGAGAACCTTATGTGGAGCTAAAATGTGAAATCAATAAAATAGATAAATTAATGTACTCAAATATTATTTATGTATTAATATGTTTTATTCAATAAAGGTATTTAAAAAAAAAAAAAAATAAATGAATAAATACAAAATTTTAGCCCAATCGGATAAATGTACAGACACAACAGGTATTAGTTTTTTATACATAGATATAGATATATTTTTCCATTTTAACCCCCTAAATGTACATAACAATAATTGTACAGCACTCTACAGCACTCTTAAAGAGCTTTTCAACGATATGCATCGTGAAGGGTTTTCATTACTTTGACATTTGTACCCCGTACCCCTGTGTACCAAAATCAAAATTTCGAAAATGCATGAAGTCAGTGACCTTCCCTTTTCCCCTTGCTTTGAAGGTCAAGTGTGCAAATTTTCATTGAAATCGGAATAAAACGGTAGATTTGAATAAAGAACACACACACACACGCCCGTCCGCGCACGCGCGCACACACACTTACGTTGACATTTCCTTTTCACCCCTCTCCTAAATGAAAATAATGATAAAAACGAACATTACAATTACTTTTCTCTTAAAGAACCTTTCAACGATATGCATCATAAAGGGTACCTATCAATTACTTTGACATTTGTACCCCGTACTCCTGTGTACCAACATTTTAACTTTATTATCTCATGTAAGCAGTACACTCATAGACACTCTTCATTTATATAAGATAAAAGACACTCGTAGACACTCTTCATTTATATAAGATGTAGTTATACACATTTTTCCATTTTACCCCCTCCTAAATGAAAATATGACAAAACTGTACATAACAACAATTACTGTACTTTTAAAGAGCTTTTCAACGATATGCATCATTAAAAGTATTCATTACTTTGACATTTGTACCCCGTACCCCTGGGTACAAAAATAAAAATTTCGCAAAATCCTTTCTTAGTGGATGCCTATGATATGAACCGAGTATATCCTCAAAATTTCAAGTCTCTCGGTTAAGCAGATTTGGCTGTGCGTTGATTCTATGTCAGTCAGTCAGTCAATCAGGACATTGCCACTTATATTATAGATATATATATATATCGTTGTAGTTTGTCGTTGGTTGTATTATATTGTATGTTGTAGAATGTATATTTTATAAATATTTCTGGAATAGAATAAACTGATAAAGGAAAAATGGAGGATACAGTAATAAAATTGGATTATTAAAAGTTAAAGTTTTATGGGCTTAAGATATGAGGAGCAGAAATAGATGATCCGATTGTTCAAGTATTTTATTTTATGCTCTCTAAAAACATCAGAAGCCTGTTATCTTATTTTAACTTAACATGATTTTTTTTTTTTTTTTTTTTTTAAATCTCTAATTCAGAATAAAAGAGGAGATATTACGAATAAACTCACCCTTTCTTCTTTACGGGTTTTACAGCAGTTGGTCCAAGCTTTAATTAAGCCAATGATTTAATTTCAGCTTAAAAAGAGCCGCAGTGTTGCTTTATATAAACCAAATTTTATTTCTTCTCTCACTAAAATTTTGTTTTTTGAACTGGAATTAATCCAGGTGAATATGTTGATGAAAGGTTTTGAAATTTCGGTTTGTAACCGATATTTAAACCAATTTAAAGCACTTCACTTCTCTTTACCAAGAGATTTCGATATTCAAAAGATACATTTATTTAATTACAACTAAATTCAGTTGACCGTTTGATTATTAGATCTACGAATAGTTTGCATGGTTGCTTAAACTTGTTCTAGTTGGTTAATCAAATGGTGAATTTTAGATATTGTACTTGCAAATTAATTTAATTGCACTTTTTCTACCTGAGAAAACTTATCATACATATCATTAACCAATGATACATATAAAATTAATGTCGAGCTATATTTATTTCGCTGAAATATGAACGCTTGCTCTACTAATTAGTAAAAAGATTCCCGCTTTGGCGTATTTCAGCAGTTAAAATTTAATGAGATAAAAACGTATTCTTCTGCAAGACCTCATTCTACAAATTGCTTCGTTGTTTCTCAGTTAGATCAGATGTCGTATCAAGCTATATCTATAAAATTTAAATGTGACAGGTATACAATTCTATAGCGTATGTTTCAGCTATCTGTCTGATAAATCCATATTTCTCGGAGAAGATTGCGTCAGAGATTTTCTGAAGGTCTAGATTTAAGTGACAGTCTACAAGTCTAAATTTATACAAATTACTGTTTGACTAGAAACTGAAGAATCCGGTGCTGCTTGGGGTGGGTGGAGGGTGCTGTTCCAATTATTTGTTGAAATAACTATTAAGCCAAAGGGATGTTTAGTCCAATGTACTTTGGGATGAAGAAATGTCACACTTAACTGTATATAAGTGACAATATCCCTTTGTCTTAATAGAACCGGTCTCGATCAGTTCAGCCACTGAATTGTTGCTATTACCTACGCTTCTGTGAACCTTTCTTATTCTAAATATAGCTCGAAATCTTCAATCGATTTGTCTATTCTCCAACCTAAATTAAAAATTCTTCAGACTGATTACGACTACTTTAATTGTTTATAAGTTATTTGGTGACTAATAAGTTTATTTTATTCGATTAGTTGTTGTTTAATTATAATTATTAATAAATTAATAATTAATTCTTTATAATTTAGTATGTCTGTAGTTCTGGGTGTTCCAGAAGTCCCCGCGTCAGAGTGGATGTGTGTTGCTACGTTCCGCCTTCTATGCTGCAGGCATCTTTACTACTAGTTTAAGTTCTTACTACAGTCTGTGACAAATGAGTTTTAGTGACAGCGGGGGAAATTAAAAAAATGGGTGGGGAGCCAATATGAGCTCTTGATTTTAAAATCCTGAGCCCTCCAGAGCAACGTGAACAACCCTGAAGATGCATACAGCATAGGAGGCGAAATACCCGAACACACGTCCACTATGATACGTTCACTGAAAGACCTATATAACTCCACGATGATGATGACATCAGCCGTGGAAGTCTAGACACTAAGGATTTATATTGTATATTGTTTTTGAATGGGAAATTATTTTGAAGCCTCTAGACTGCCGAACCGAGCAAAGTATTGGTATCTGTGCCCGAGCAGATACTAATGCTTTGCTTGGTTCCTCTGTTCGGTTCGGTAGTCTGGACGAGACTTATGTCTTGACTACATAGCTCATTTACATATGTATAATCATTTTTGCCAATTTTAAGGATCTATGTTAGGGAAGAAATACCACTGTTTAAAAACTAACGTAATGACCTAGGGATTAAGAAAAATGTAAAAACAGCCTTGCATTGAAACTGCCAAACTCGGCGACACTCTAATTTTATAAACGATTTGTGCCTTAAACTCCATCCTATTGATTATATTTATAAAGTAAATTAACTCGCAAACTCAAATCCAATTACGGGTAAACAGAGTTTTGTTGATTGCTTCTCTTGTATAGAATCGTTTTGTTTATTACTATTGGAAGTTGTATGTGAATGAAGCCGTAGTAAGTCCGTTTTGTTTACAGGTATTGGTAACGACTATATGAGAAACCTTAGTATTTCACTTAACTGTTGTAAAATTGTTAAAAGGTGTTGATTGGAAAGCTTCTTTACCTTTACTGTAATCTCATCCTAGACTTACACAAGGTAATAATAATTAGATATTTTGTGAATCTGAACGTTTCAATCCTATTACAGGTAATCATGCTGAAAGGAGTAGTTCATTATAAGTGTCATTTGTAATTGTCGTCTTTCTGTGTTGCCATTCAGTCACTAGATGTGTCGGGATTTACAAAATACACATTATGTAATTACTTAACACGTTTAATTCCTCATTATATATTTGATTCTAAGCGTCTCTGTTATTCTTATTGGATCAACTCGATGACTATTTGATTTGATGTGACGTTAAGCGTTACAAAATGTACTAAAAACAGTTACGCCAAATCTAATTATTACGACAAACTGCATATAAAAATTTAATTTATAATAATTTGTATACTATCGTAATTTTATTACTTTAATATGATTGCATTATACTATTTTTATTATTTGTTAGAGAAATAAAAAAAAAAAAATTATGATAAACTTAAAATTATATTCATGAATATGAAATGATGTCGTTTATTTAAATCGATATCTCTTTTATATATTTTTATTTTACGAAAGAAATGTAGGCAAGCTGGAAGATCTTATTTTATTAAGAGTATCAGATAGGAGGTAAGTGGATGCCACATATTTTATAAGTGATGGAAGATAAATCGGTAACTACCTACTATAAAAAAAAATAAATGGCTAAAGGGGGCTATATGAGATCTTCTTTATTCTACTGTTTTCAGATCGGTTCACGGAAGCGACGAGTCTTTTATATGCTACGGGCTTTTGATAGATCGGAAATCAAATTTTATTAAGGGTGTAGGACCGGAGGTAAATTGAAACCGCATATTTTATAAAACTTCGAGCCTGAGATAAATCAGAGATTTTTTTATTTTTTTACGCGTCTTGAAATATCGGTAGCTTTAATTGGTAGCTCGGTTTCTATATTTCTTCTTTTATAATCTTCGATTGATTATACCTAGAGACTATATATTGTATTGATATCGATTTATATTATTATAATATATTTTATTCGATCTCTATTAGAATATTCACGGATTAAATAATGAAATTTAATTTCGAAGGATTAAGATTGTAAGTGATTTCGGGTCTTCCTTGTCGAGTAAATACGAGGATGAGGTCATCGAAACGGTCAGAGTTTAAATCTCGAATGAAAAAAAAAAGCTGTCAGTCAATGTGCGACAAAGAACTGCTGTGACCTTGAACAAATTCTATTTGATGGCTTTTGTTGTCGAAGTTATATATTTACTGTGGCATTGAATGACATTATCCTGATGGCTTTCTGGTCTAAGATGTTTTTATTTACGAGATATTCACTTGGTTAATTAGTTGTATGTGATTTGTTTGAGTTGAATGTTTTTTAAACTGTTTATAAAATAGAGCTTTAAACAAACTGAACTATGTTTAAGATTAATCTTGGTCACAATGAATTGGATCGAGATTGCCGGCTCAAGCTGCACTCAGTGGTTTTTTTGTCGGTGGGAGAGAGACGGGGACGGCCGACACTACCAGATATGGACGAGCAGATTTCTGGTTGTTCTGGGTTCTGGTAGACGGTGTAGGAACACAGTGTAGGAAGGAATCCTCAGTACGTAACATTCTTCCTTTCTCGTCCTTGGCCGGACCGTTTCACCTTTCTACGATCCCTCTCTCTCGGCTCGGGAGTCTCCAACCTCATACCTCGACCCTACGTTTCCGCCTAGGACTCTGGATATGGACCGTCCCCGCCCTCCTACACTCTGGACCCGCGACCACTTCCATTCCTTGCCCCGTATGTCATGGGTACTTCGGAGAACGATTACAGACCCTTGTCCGCTACTTCAGCTCTCTAAGTTACCACCTTTTACCGATGACAGAGTTGTATATCAATTTTTAACTTGATATAGTTAAGGTTTAGCATAATCATAACAATTGAAGGCGAGAGAAGAAAATACTGACTCTTAATGCTTTTGTTTTCCCATTTAAGATGTCTTGTGCTCAATCAAATTCGCTAATATATATATATATATATATATATATATATATATATATATATATATATATATATATATATATATATATATATATATAATATATATAAATTTATGTATACACTCAACTCGGGGGAACCTGACCGTTCCCCTGAGTTGAGTCGTAGGAGTTCTCTTTAATATATATATATATATATATATATATATATATATATATATATATATATATATATATATATATATGTATATATAAATTAGGAACTCTAGATTTTGAATACAAGACTTGACATTTTGAAATCAAGACTGCATTTAAAAGTGGAGATAAAGATATTTCAGTTTGAGGATTTACATACTAGATATTGACGTCTTTAAATAAAAACCGGATTACTGTGGTAGCGAAAGACTTGAAATCCTGGTGCTTATTCATCAACTACTTATCAATGCAGTCAATGGTTTTGTATCTGGCCCACTTCTCTTTTTGCCCCTGAGCCTTTAGATATGTAAAGCTCCAGTTGCTTATTGTTAATATAGAACAATTGTGCAATAAAAAAAAGCGTTGAAATATTTCGAGCCTGTTGAGCTATTTATAAGGCTGCGAAAAGGGGATTCTACTGACCGGTATTTTTTTTTTATTTTTTGCAAGACCTCAATTTTTATTTTATCCTCTTTACGTATAGCAAGCTGACCGGTGATGTTTTGAATGGCATTATGCTACCGAGTGGTATTAGCTGATAAAAATTTAAATGAACTGCATCTTTTCTCATATTATGTGGATAAATGAGATATGTTCTTCCGCGAATGAAAAAAAAAGTTATGCAGGTCACAAAAAAGCAAATATTCCGAAAAATAAAGCTTATATTGTTTTAAGAAAATTCATCCCAGTTTAAGTTGTTAAATATTAATAAAAGCGTAGTAAAAAGCTCGTTCGTCCTAACTCTATTAAAAAATCTATCAAAATCGATTTTAAGTTTTAATCCCAATAATGTTTCTCTATATACTACGTACCTTTTTAAGAGGTAAAAATATTAAGTTAGAAGCTTACTATTTTGAATTGACTAAACAACAGTTGTGTCAACACTCAATTCATGTTAGAACTTAATTTCTGTATTTGTAAAAAGTAGTTATTGGATAAAATAATTCATTGGTATATTTAAACAAGAGCAAATCTATGTCAAAATGTATCTGTTATTTAGGTATTGTTCCAACAAATAGAAAAGCACTTTGTTTCCAACACTGGAAACAAATTCTTTGGTTCCAGTGAAGAGTGAAGAGATAATGAAACAACTTTTCAGTGCCTTTTCAAGTAATAAACGTCTAGTTAGGGTTGTGGTATAACAGTGACAGCGCCTCTCCAAACTCCTGCTGCAACTCCACACTGATAATAAGGTCCTCTACTACAGTCAGTTCGGTCATTTTATGACACGGTCTTAAAGAAGAAGCGGACACACTATTGTCCTGTAAAAGAGAAGCACTTATACCCGATTAACTTACTACCGAGTATTTTTTTTCTTTAACTTTCAATGCGTCTTGGTCATAAACTGTCGATTCCGGCTCCTTAAGGAAATGGATCCGACACTTGATATAAATTACTCTGTCCTTTAAAGCTATATTTTACGGTCTTTTGCGACGCGGCTTGGGAGATTCTCCCACCCGGTCATGTAGTACTTTTTATCGACAAGTAATTGACTCGGGACTAGGTGTATAATCGACAGTGAAAAAAACAGTCACTCATATTAAAACTCAGTCATCTAGAGTGTCATTATTTTAAGGACGTCTGTCTTAATGAACAATGGTGATATTGTTTTGGTTTTTTTATTCACACTCGGTAATGGATTTCAAGGTCTTATCTCACATCGTTGGAAAGAATTAGTGAATAATTTTCTTAAAACTTTTTATCACTTTTTCCTCTGTAAAAGTCAAAAGAAACATAGGATAATGTTGTGCATTTGTGTTGGTTTTGCAATTATCTTACACAATTACATAATGCTGATTCAGTTTCATAACAGTGCTGATGAGTTTGAGAAAATAAGACAAGTTTTTACAGTTTTTTGCGGTTTATACACCATTATAATTCGACTAAGTTTATCCAATAGTTTTGTACCTAAAGAGGAAGAAGATGTACCTTCAACCGTTGTTCAGACTGCTGGGTTACTTAAACTAACATTAAGTCCACATTGTAGCATTTAAAGACATCATTGTCATATTTTTAAAGTCTTAGGCGTTTGATAATGGCCTTTTTATTAGGGCGGAAGCAATAATTCCAAATAAGGAAGCAGAGTGGCTACCTCTTAAGGTTCGCTACCTGAGTCCAGTGCGTGCACAGCAAATTTTTTCATTACGGGCCAGTCTTAAAAGGCTTTTCTCTCAATACTTGTTTGTGTAGCTATGTTCAAATAAGCGGAATTGGTTTGGGAAAAATGAACTCTCTATAATTACATTGAGAAGTAGAAGGAAATGAAACTTTGTATCCCTGCTTCAAAGTTACAGTGTAACTTAATAACAAAACTCAATCTTCTCTATAATTACATTGAGAAGTAGAAGGAAATGAAACTTTGTATCCCTGCTTCAAAGTTACAGTGTAACTTAATAACAAAACTCAATCTTCTCTATAATTACATTGAGAAGTAGAAGGAAATGAAACTTTGTATCCCTGCTTCAAAGTTACAGTGTAAGTTAATAACAAAACTCAATCTTCTCTATAATTACATTGAGAAGTAGAAGGAAATGAAACTTTGTATCCCTGCTTCAAAGTTACAGTGTAAGTTAATAACAAAACTCAATCTTGATCCTCTATCTCCAATAAGCTTTAGTTTTTATTGTCCATTAATTCATTTAATGTTAATTTTTACTTTCTCATATAAAGAGAAAGTATTGTGATGGCGCGAAAATTCCATTTTGAGATTTTAATGGATTTACACGTTTTGAGGTCCCCTGAGTCCAAAAAAATGGTTTTTACAAAATGTCTGTCTGTCGTCTGTAGTCTGTCTGTCTGTAGTCTATCTGTCTGTGCAGACGCCTAGGCTATACTACTGGGCCGATTTTGAAGAAATTTGGTATACACGTTCAGAAAAATCATACCCACAGGCGAAATCGAGAAATAAATTTTAGCTCCAAATTTGGGGGCGCTGACCCGAAAACTCTGAAAAAATATGAAAAAAAAAACGGTTCCGACGATTTTGATTAAAAAATTCTAAAATGTAGTCCATATAAATACGAATCCAACGATATAATCTTTTTTGCCGGGAAAAATGTAGTTCCTGAGAAAATAGCTTAAAACGCGGACGGAGAGAGCCCGGGTTCGATTCCCCGCCCGGGAGAAGTTATTTTTATGATAAGTTTTGATAAAATGTTAAATAATATTTAAATGTAGCTATGAAAACTAATAAATGGAAAACACTGAGCTAAGTAATTTTGAACTTGTATATGAGAAAGTTAGTCTGAGTTGTCTCGGACCGATTTTTTCTCGGTATGAACGCTGGTAGAGCTATCTAGCGTCAATACAAAAGTAGGGAAAGAGCAAATACTTAAAAACACAGCGTAAAATCACGTCTAAACTGTACATTGTACATTTATTGGCTTCATTACTATACTGAGTGTAAATGTATGGGTTTTCTTGTATCCCATCCATATAAAGTTACATTTATTGTAGTTTACAATAAATACTTTTTCCTATTTAGTTGTTCAAATGTATGGGAGAAAAGTATGAGTTTAGAAAATTTAGAATTTTTCCGGATTAGCAAACTTTGAAATCACATTTTTATGATTATCGCTTTCTACTTTGACTACTGTATCTTACGTCATCTTTATCTTCTAAAAGAAAAGTAACGCCTTCTATATTATATAGGTAAGTAATACTTAGTATTGAGGAAATTCAAATTTCCTTTACGTTCCTCTAATTTCTTAAGTGGTAGACTTATTAACTCTGCACTTAATTGTTCAAGAAGCGCTCGATTAAATTTAGTCTTAAACCATTTAAACTGGTATTAGTTATGTCCCTTTTCAATTAGGCCAAGTAGGCCAAAGTAGGTACTAATTTCTAATGCAACGGGCAGTAATTACAATAGCGGAGTTGTTGCTAAGATTTCTAACCTACATAATAGAGTAAGTTTCGCCCCAACTTGGCCTCTCAACTCCGACTAAAGTTAACTTACTTGCTACTTTACTCGACTTTCTTCGACTTAGTTAGGTTAACCGTACTCTACTGTGCCCTTATCAATTAATAGCTCTGTTAAAGATGTTTAACCGCAACTCTTACTTAGGTCTCGTTTGAGTTTTGTAAGCGGATTTTACGAGTCGGTTAATGACTAAGTGATATCACTAGCTTTGTCGGAGAGCCAAGTTAAACTTGATAATTACTTGCTACTTGCAGAAGATTTTAATGAAAACCTTATATTAAGTTTATTAGAATCGGAGATAACTTCTCTCTCCGGTTAAGGTCCCCGTTTTTTTAGGGCGATGTTTCCAAATTAGTCGTTTAATCTTTTACCACCATACCTTTATAGAAAATTACAGTGGAAGTTTAGTAGATAAGTATCTACAAATCCTTATCTCCCTGCTCTAGAGAAGCATATTATGCAATTTTGGATTTAGATTCAAATTTTTATGTCTTATTAAGTAGTTTTTTTTTTTTAAAAAATGTTATTAGGCTAAAAATAACCTTTTTATCTTTCGTTCCCAATGCATGCCTTTTAATCTAGCCTTATCAGATACTCTGAACGCACTTCTCTTGGCTTAATAGTTTGATTTTTTTAGTGTTTTGACTAGTTAGAAGTACCTTAAAGCCTCCTTTATGTTTTATTGCTATTTTCATTTATTCTAATCTATAATGATATTTAATTGATTGCTTCAATTTAACAGTATTTTTTTCACATATTACAATACAGCCACTTAAAAGAAAAAAAACCAACAATGTACATTCTATGTAATTCATTTATAAGACTCCACTGAATTTAATTCTTTGCATTTCACACAAATTGGATTTAATGTTACTTCGTAAACAAACGATCATTTTTAAGGCCCCCATACACGGTCAAAATTTTTGTGCAAACATTTTGACCGTGTATAAGGCTGTTTGATGTTTGCGCAAACATGATGTCGGCCTAGCAAACATGACGTGTATGGCCTAAATTTGCCCGACATCGGGTTTGCGCAAACATGTTTGATCGTGTATGGGGGCCTTTTGGAAAATGAGAAATAATCGTGTGTAAATTCCCACCCTATAAATCAGGTAGTGTTATTCTAGCGATTATTTTGATTATTCTTGTCAACCCTAACTGATAATAAGAATTATATTATTCAAACGAATCGATTTTAAAAATGAAGACAATAAAATAAAAGAAGTAATTTAGTCGTTAGCATCTACCGACAAAAAACTTTGTATCCCAACTTTCTATGAAATAATTAATCATTACTTACGTTTCATTTAAGTGAAATAACGCCTTTCAGACCTTAAATTTGAATAGTTAAGAGATAATTTAGAGAATAATAAATTTATATTTTTCTTTGTAACAATGTAGTTTAGAGCATTGAATGATGTACTTTTTTTCAGTCTACAACTTAAAAATATCCCCCCCCCCCCAATAATGTTCTTAATTTATTATAATGGTTTTAGAGGAAATCCACTTATTTTAAAAAGTTTATAATCCCTTTTAATAAAACACAATCCATTCGTTCTTTGAAAGTTAAGAATTTTGTTTTAATGGTTTGTAATTTAAAATTAATTTTCTCTAATTGAAAAAAAAGTTTTGTAACTAGTTAAGTATATTTAAATGCCAAGGAAATAATATTCCAGTTAGCAAAAGCAGAAGAAAATATAAATTATTTTATTCGGTGAAATTAGTTTTAAGGTAGCTAATAGTCGTTTCTTTAAGACAATGTTTAAAAGATAGTAAATTATAAATTAGGTAATTGTTATAAATAGGAGTTGTCAAACTCTAAAGCGTTTATTCTGTACAATATATTTTTCATAAATATAAAAAGTATTTCGTTAAAATACCGGAACTAAAGCTGTTCATGCTAAGATATTTGTATATCTGACTGCGGGGTACCCAGTGTTGCCCGGGTTTATTTCATAAAGATGAAATCAGCCCTGAGTCGATTTGTTGTACACCAAGTTAAACAACTTGAAAATTAATTAAAAATATTTGTTTCAAACTTGGAAATACGTTGATCAAAGGGCTGTAAGTATTATTAAATATAGATCTACAAATCTTAGGACGAACAGCTGTTTTTAAGTTCTTCAACACGCCCATACAAAGTTCATCAGATTTGTAAAAATATATAGCCATGCCCTCAAAAATCTTATTAAGTTTTTCAATCCTGAAAATTGATTGGAAGACCAGCCTTCAGACGGTGCGATTTGTTGTACAACCGACCCAAGTTGTATAAAAATAATCGTAGCTTCGTTTGAAGGCGCATTTCAGTTGCTTGGATACGGCTCAGGTACTTCATTGTCCGTGCCCAATGCCTATTTGCTATAGTGTGGCCATATAAACAGTTTTGAAGACAGTAATCTTCGTCCTCTCTCTTACTTCTGCTTTGCTGAAGAATCCTTTGTTCGTGTCATGGAAGAAAGAGACATTGAGTCAATTTTTACACTAAAATTTGCCTTGTGAATGGCACAAATATGTGCCAAATTTGGTCCCGATACCTCCAAGAATGGAAGAGCCTATAAAGATTAATTTATGTTATCAGTTTTATGTGCTAAATACAGTGATGTTAATTTTTCTGCAGGTCCTGTATGTTATTTCCTTTATTAATTTTGAATGCCTATCTTAAGTGTGCAATGCTACTCTCTAGTTAGTAGGAAATTTAGTTCTGAATCTTTCCTCTCTACTAGAAAGCTAATATGTAGTTCATGTTTCTCTGAAACCTAGTCTGTGAACGAAGAAGCTGTCTTTTCGATTGGAAAGCTCGCATTTGGATAGCTAATGAGCTGGGCATCTCATCAGCTCTCTACCTACGGCCGAATTTCGTTTCCGAATACATTTAAAATAAGATAAAATAAACCTCTGGCGTCAGGTAGTCCTGTCCTGGCCTTGTCTAGTGTATTTGACACGTTTCGTTTTAACCGACCGACGGAGTGATGTAAGAAAGTGATAATACTACGTTGATATATAGTCTTGTTTCTGTGTTGATAACTTTTGCTTACTATTTCTACAAATTAAGTACTATAGTTAAGATTATCTTAAATTTCTATGTCCTCAGAATATATACCCATTTACAAAAAATGTATCGCATAACTAATATCAACAAAATATATATTTTCTCTTATATAATGCATGTATTAGAGAATACTGTTTCCTAGCGCATTTGCAATAGTACTTTGAACTAAATTTGATGGATCAAAAAACCATATTTTTTGTTAAATATTGTCTGAAATTAAAAATATCTTATTTTAAGAATGACTGACTGGTAATTACTATTATACCATCTTCTATTTTATTCTTTCTGAATTTTAATTTAGTAGTCTATGTATTTGTTACTGCAGATCTGCCTAAGGATTAAAACAAGGATGTCGAGCAACTTTATAGTCTACAGATTTATTGCTGCAGATCTGCCTAAGGATTAAAACAAGGATGTCGAGCAACTTTATAGTCTACAGATTTATTGCTGCAGATCTCTCTAAGGATTAAAACAAGGATGTCGAGCAACTTTATAGTCTACAGATTTATTGCTGCAGATCTCTCTAAGGATTAAAACAAGGATGTCGAGCAACTTTATAGTCTACAGATTTATTGCTGCAGATCTCTCTAAGGATTAAAACAAGGATGTCGAGCAACTTCGATGCTCATATGCCCGCAATTATCGTGGGTAAAATGTGGATTATAAGGTTAATTTTTGATCAGTAAGGTTTTCTTTTGAACAATATTTAAATTTTGTTGATTCTGTGTCGGATTCATTCTGCCCTAGTAGTCATCACAAAACGTTTCCATTCCAGCTGGATTCAAATCGTTCCAGTTGAATAATATATTACAACCCTTTCTCTCTTTTAAAAGCCGTTGTGTTTTGTGGTAATATTAACCTACACGTCTGGTGCTCTGGTACAAAACAAAGGTTAGAATTATAACCAAGGCTATTATGTACTTGCCCTGTTTTAGTTAGTTTCAATGAGTAATTGAGTTATGTCTTTTGCCTTTTTTTTGTAGTTGGAAAACGTCTTAGTAGCTCTTAAATCATTGATAAGGTTACCAACAATGAGCCCTAACAATGAACCCTAACAATGAACCCTAACAAGGAACCCTAACAATGAGTATTTGTTAATATTTACTAGTCTACTTTTACTTTAAAGTAGTTGTAGAAAGTAGTTGGGTTTTAAGAAAACCACAATTGTTAAACATAATATTACACTGTTGCAAGTTATGAGTCGGACATTCTTCATGTTTGTTTGTTTTTTACCATTAAATTTCGATTAAAGTTAAAAAATTCGTCATAAAGAAACACATGGGATTTATCGAACTATTGATACTGCTTTTTTTTTCTAAGATAATAATATCTTATAGTGGTTGACTTTTTTAAAAGGTTGAAGTTTTAAATGTGTTTATTAAAAATATGATAGACGTTCATTTTTAAATAAACAGTAAAATTAGATGTGATTGTTGAAAATGTTTTTTTATCTGATATATGTCCTCAAGTTGTCATTTAGGGTTTAGGGTACAGAACCTGGCATAAAGTATGGCACGTGTCTTAGGGTGTTATTACAGCTGACATAAGGGTGCCGAGGCGCTACGCCATCTTAACAACCATTTAGTTCTGCCTTCCTTCACAATATGTTTCTTTGAATATTGTCACTCAGCAACTCTTGACTAAATTAACCGTTCAAATTCAATAGTATGTTCTTTTTTTTTATTCGCTTGAGTACAGAAGCTATCCATCAAGAAAATATTCATTTATAAAAGTATTACTTGGATGCATTAGTTACTTCAAGTATTTCTTCACGTACTTGTATCATCCATTTTATAAATGGAGTAATTAGGAGAGAAATTGTTATGATCTAAAGATTTTTTACGAACAAACGATTTAAGGTAATTTTTTTAAAAGTTGGTTAAAACCTCAATTATTTAATATACGAAAATTATTGCTGTGATGTATCAAATCATATCGTGGATGATTTGAATTGATTTAAATAGAGAGGCAACCTAGTAAAACTTTACTCTTAAAGAAATCAAGAAAAATATAGTAAATAAAAAACGTGTATTATTATTATTAAACTAAAAAAAAAAATGAATGAAAAATGAAAATAACCAAAATGTAAAATAGCTTTTGACAAAATTGTTGTTTATTTATATTTTTTATTTTAAGAAAAACCTACCTTGAAAAAATATATATATTAATATTATTATTATTATTATTAATTATATATATGTGAATATAATATATATAACTGTGAATAATATATATGATATAATATATAATATATAATATAGTAATATATATATATAATATATAATATATAATGAATAATATATATAATATATGCAATTATATGTAGTGATTATGTGTGATTATATATGATTAATTATATAGTGAATTATATGATATTATTATTACTATTTTATAGTGATATTATTATTAAACTTGAAAAAAATGAATGAAAAATGAAAAGAAATGAAAATAACCATAATTTAAAATTGCTTTTGACAAAATTGTTATTTATTTATTTATTTTTTTAAGAAAAACCTGCCTTGAAAAAAAAAATTTTTATAAGATAAAAGCTATATGCTATTAATCATGGTTATAACAACCAAGTCGTCTTACAAAGGCTTTTATACAATTTTATATCGTCATTCTGGCAGTTATTTATATTTAAATGAGTTTCTCGTTGAAATGAGGCCTTGTTCACACATTTCAATAAACTTTCCATGTATCCAGGTTTAATTTAAGGCGACATTAAGTTAAAGTATTGATGCGTAGGACGGTAAGGCATAACTTCAAACAAGTCTTAAGTAGTAAGGGCTTGAGATCAAAGGACGTGAAAGGGGAAAAATGAAATTACCTTCCCTCCTGTATTATTTTAAAAGAAGCCAAGGCCTTTGTACTTTTAACATATTCAATCAAATAAAATATCCTTGTCCATACCACTTTGTCAAACAAAAGAGAACCTGTGTTTAATTTCTTAAATGTCAATTTTTTTTTTTTTTTTACCTCCTAATGAATATTATTATTAAATGTTGCATTAATAACCTGTTTATTTTTTTTTAAAATAAGACCTTGTAAACATTTTCTTGTTTTTAAATTGATGTCAAATTGTAAAATATTGTTTAAATTTCAGCCGATTATTTAAAATATTAACGAAAATGAGTTGGTACATGACCTTTTTGTTTTGGTTATTTGTCACAAGCATGAGTGAAATAAAAGAACGTCTTATTTTAGTCTCTTTGTTTTTCAATTATACATATATTTTTTAAATGAAACAAAATAAAAACATAATAACAGACAAGTAAAAAAGTAAAACAGGTTTATTTACTTGTCCCGACAATCACAAAAAACAACCCCTTCCCTGGTTTAAAAGTACCGCTGATGTATATTTTTAATGTTTATTCTTTCATTACTGATTTGTTTTCTATCTATAAGCTTGTCAGAACATATATATTAACTTTCTTTGATTTTTTTCTACATAATAATCTATCTTAGAAGAGGGTATTTATTTGGAATAAAAGTCCTTTTTAAATTGATTTTTTAATTACATCAAAGCTTTCGCCCAGAAAACCTGAGCTTCTTCAGTGATAATTTACAAATAATAGTTATTATACAAAATATATATATTACTTGGATCTATATTGTGGACTTATATATATTATAAGTCCACTATACTTTTCAACAATTTGAATAATAATCTATGTATATAAAATCAAATTTTTGTCTGCACATAATTGGGAATTGCCCATTTTTTTTTAATTTCATTCATTATTGTGACCTAAAGCGGCCTTAACTTTTTTACTTTCTCATATATAAGAGACTTTCTCATATATTTCTTATTTTTTTAGCCGCGCTCAAGCTAAAGCTTTTGCGGCTATTAAAAAAAAAAAAATTATTTTTAAGTTAGAAATAAAAAAGAAAAATCGGTCCGAGACAACTCAGACAAACTTTCTCATATATGAGTTTATAATTACTTAGCCCAGTGTTTCCATTTATTAGTTTTCAAATGTACATTTAAATATTATTGAACATTTCATCAAAATTTATCATAAAAATAACTTCTCCTGGTCGGGGAATCGAACCCGGGCTCTCTCCGTCCGCGTTTTAAGCTAATATCTCAGGAACTAGATTTTTCCCGGGAAAACAGCTTATATCGTTGGATTCGTATTCAAATAGACTACATTTTAGAATTTTTTAATCAAAATCGTCGGAACCGTTTTCGAGAAATATTTTTTTTTCATGTTTTTTCAGAGTTTTTGGGGGGTAGCGCCCCCAAATTTAGAGCTAAAATTCATTTCTCGATTTCGCCTCGGGGTATGATTTTTCTGAACATGTATGCCAAATTTCGTCAAAATCGGCCCAGTAGTTTGGGCTCCAGGCGTCTGCACAGACGACAGACAGACGACAGACGACAGACGACAGACAGACATTTTTTAAAAACCACTTTTTTGGACTCAGGGGACCTCAAAACGTGTAAATCCATCAAAATCTCAAAATCGAATTTTCGCGCCATCACAATACTTTCTCTTTATATGAGAAAGTAAAAACATATTGTAATTATTTAAAATATTGTGTAACTTAAATGAAAATGTAATATTCTTGTAATTGTTTAAATAAAAATAATTAATTAATTAATTATATAAGGAGAAAGTATTGTGATGGCCCGAAAATTCGATTTTGAGATTTTGACGGATTTACACGTTTTAAGGTCCCCTGAGTCCAAAAAAGTGGTTTTTAAAAAATGTCTTTCTGTCGTCTGTCGTCTGTGCAGACGCCTGGAGGCTAAACTACTGGGCCTATTTTGACGAAATTTGGCATACATGTTTAGAAAAGTCATACCCCGAGGCGAAATCGAGAAATGAATTTTAGCTACAAATGTAGGGGCGCTACCCCCCAAAAACTCTGAAAAAACGTGAAAACAAATTATTTCTCGAAAACGGTTCCGACGATTTTGATTAAAAAATTCTAAAATGTAGTCCATTTAAATACAAATCTAACAGTATAAGCCGATTTTCCGGGAAAAATCTAGTTCCTGAGAAAATAGCTTACAACGCAGACCGAGAGAGCCCGGGTTCGATTATCCGCCCGGGAGAAGTTATTTTTATGATAAATTTTGATGAAATGCTCAATAATAATTAAATGTACGTACGAAAACTAATAAATGGAAAACACTGGGATAAATAATTATGAACTCGTATATGAGAAAGTTTGTCCGAGTTGTCTCGGAGGGATTTTTTTTCTTTCTGTATGTACTAAAGTACATACTTTTAGTATGTGTATGGCGGCCGGTGTGACTGGTCTAAAAATCAATGGATTTTGGGATTTTGTTAAGTTAACCATTGATCTTTAGACAGTGATGTGCTGTAACGTGGGGTGCATGTTAGAGGCTTTTTTTTAGTAAAAAAAAATTAAGTTGAACCTAGGTATTTAAATATATATATATTTTTTTTTTCATAAAATTTTCATAATAATCGTGTTATTGATTTTTCAGATCAAAAATTTTTTTTAAAACTATATTTTTTCTATCACTCCTTTTTACTTTCTCATATAAAGAGAAAGTATTGTGATGGCGCGAAAATTCGATTTTGAGATTTTGATGGATTTACACGTTTTGAGGTCCCCTGAGTCCAAAAAAGTGGTTTTTAAAAAATGTCTGTCCGTCGTCTGTCGTCTGTCGTCTGTCGTCTGTCGTCTGTGCAGACGCCTAGAGCCTAAACTACTGGGCCGATTTTGACGAAATTTGGCATACATGTTCAGAAAAATCATACCCTGAGGCGAAATCGAGAAATGAATTTTAGCTCTAAATTTGGGGGCGCTACCCCCCAAAAACTCTGAAAAAACCGGGAAAAAAATTATTTCTCGAAAACGGTTCCGACGATTTTGATTAAAAAATTCTAAAATGTAGTCCATTTGAATACGAATCCAACAATATAAGCCGTTTTCCCGGGAAAAATCTAGTTCCTGAGAAAATAGCTTAAAACGCGGACGGAGAGAGCCCGGGTTCGATTCCCCGCCCAGGAGAAGTTATTTTTATGATAAATTTTGATAAAATGTTCACACTGGGCTATGTAATTATGAACTCGTATATGAGAAAGTTTGTTTGAGTTGTCTCGGACCGATTTTTTATTAATGATTGGATAATATATTCTTGATTGTTTTCAAAAGAAACTATTAAGGTATTTCATGTGATGGTTTAGCCTACATGATAATAGAAAACATAGCCACTAATTGCTAGCAAGAGCCCTGTACGGAGCGCAACATTAACTTTATAACAATGAAATAATCATATCAAGAAATCTTATGTTCAATAATAGTTAAAACATATTGGAATGTAATAAATCTATATTTTATTTCTTTTTTATACTAACTTATCTATTAAATGTAAATCTCTATAGTTTTTGCTTTCTTTTTTCCTAAAAAATACTATTGTATGTATAAAAGAATATATTATTTCAAGTTCTTTGTTCCTTTAAGCCAGTGTTTCCCAAAGTGTGTTACGCGTACCCCTGGGGGTACGGCAAGAGTTTGGTAGGGGTACGCGCTGCACCGGGCTTTGACTGCGTAGTCATTTTATCCTGAGAAGGATAAAATTGTTTATGTTGAGGCAACAGAGTTCATCATAATTTGGTTCCCTGTTAATTTATTTCTTAAATGAGATTTTTGTTTTCGTTTCTGTACTAATTTCTTTTTTCATTTTTTTTTTTTGTTATAGAAGTATGTATACGTATATTTTATTATTATTATTTTATTTATTCATCCTATTTCTTGTTAGATTTGTTACACGACGACTAGAGTCGTGGAACAAATCCCAATGAGTGAAGTTACTCACATTATTAGACCTAACTCTTTGGTTTTAGTTGTTTTAGTTTTGGAAAAATTACTTTTTAAGAGTAATAATTTGTAAATATTTGACAAATAGAAAGTTTTTAATTTCCATTTTTAAAAAGGATTAAACCTAAAGGGTTGAAAATGTTCCAATATAAGTGGGAACGAATTATAACCGTTTTATAGAAAGAAAGTAGTTTATATTTATATGATTTCATTTTTTTAAAGAACAATACCGATTGACACTATTAGAAAAAAAGATAGAAATGTTTTTTTTTTAACGAGGGGTACTTAGTGTTACGAAAATTATAGAAAGGGTGCACAGATGATAAAAGTTTGGGAAACACTGCTTTAAGCTGTCTAAAACTATCAACAGTGTACTTATTCGATTTAGCTTTTGGGGTCAGGATTTTTTTCGTTCTTTGCCTTTATGCAAAGTAAGGAAATATTACTTAGGTCCTTTTGTCCACTGACCCTAGATATGAAAGAAAAGAAATATCTTTATCCAAGATAACTCCTCTTTTATATAAAGGTCTTTCAGTGCCCTTCGTTTTAGGTTTTAGGTAACTTTTTTTTTTCATTTTGAGAACGTTGGTTGTATAGTGAAAAAATAAATAGAAGAGAAAAGACGCTTCGAAAGTAAGGTTCTTTAGAGCGGCTTAATGTATTTCATAAAATTGAATCCGTTTTAGGTAACTTTTTTTTTCATTTTGAGAACGTTGGTTCAAAAAGTGTAGTTAAAAAAATAAATATAAGAGTAAAGACGCTTCGAAAGTAAGGTTCTTTAGAGCGGCTTAATGTTTTTCTTAGAATGGAATTCGTTTAGGTAATTAGTTTTTTTCTTTTTTTTCATTTTGAGAACGTTGGTTGGTTCAAAAAGTATAGTAAAAAAATAAATAGAAGAGAAAAGACGCATGGAAAGTAAGGTTGTTTAGAGCGGCTTAATGTATTTCTTAGAATGGAGAATATTGAAGTTAAAATAATATGTAAAGAATCGACATTTTCTTAGAAGATGGACTTTATTAGTAGTATATCTCAGCTCCTATCTTATAAAACACTATAATATTTTATGATATTCTAATCTATATGGGTTTTTTTACTTGTTAAATTATTTTTGATTTTACAAAGATGCAGATTCTTGGTAAACCGATTTCAAACGAGGATTAGAAAATAAATTATAATCTATAAAGATTTCTTAATTAATATTAGGAATCTACCTGTAATTATAGGATTCTTAAGGATCGTTATCAATTTTAAATTTATCTAAGATACTCCTTACTCGCGGTACCTCACGCAGTTAGGTACGCATCAATATATATTTAATTATTAAAACTAATTAAAAACGATAGCAACAGTAACATAACGGATAAATAATTAACATTAACAAAAACTCTGGTAACTAGTCGTCTTTTAGATTCATATCATATCATTATCAAAGATTAGCAGGTCTTACATTAGAATACTGGAACGAAAATTAATACCATAAAAGTTTTCCTAGATTGATTTATTAATTCATCATTAATTGCCAGTTATTGGGTAATTAAATAATAATAGTGATATACCTATTCATATATATATTTTTTATATTACTTCCAACTTATGTAAATATCAACTGTATTTCATCTAAATAAAGATTTATTTTCTAGGCTTAAAAATAGCCGGCACTGGCCGAAACCTTGCCACCTAACTGAGATTATATACTATATTTATTACCCTTAAAGACCCAAACTACACTACATTATTACTAAGGGTACAATTTGATAGCTAATTATATGATCGATAAAGTTAATGCGCGGATTAAATCATTACGATTTCTGTAAATATCATTAATAGCTTCATATTTGTTTTAAGTAATTTGATATCATCTGTACTCAAATAATATTTTAAAATGTTGAAATTCATTAAGGAGCCAGCTTTGAATATTCTATATGCAAAGCATTAGGAGTCTATATGCATGCAATTAGCACTTATTACGTAGAATTTCTATGTAGAACTTAAATACAGTTTATGATAATATTAGACAATAGATTAGTTAAGTATTTTGAGCACATTTCAATAAATATAAAATATATCCATTTGATGATGTGTAATTTAAAAAGTGTTTTTAAATTAAAGCATAAAAATTCTCAAATTTACCTACAAATGTTTGGATACACAAACTAATATTATTAATAATATATTTTGGCTTATAGATTATCATTTATAAAATTAAGAATTGTTATAATAGATCTAAAGATTAAAGATCTTTTAGTTATGCCTATAACTGCATATATATATATATATATATATATATATATATATATATATATATATATATTAAAAGTCTCCTGAACTAATCATACTAATAAATAATTATAATTTAGATAAATTATACAGTAGTTTAATTTGAAGGCGCTTCATCTATTTAATTTAATAATTGTCTTCTCGTAGAGAAATTTAATTTAATATAGAAAAAAAAGAAATTTGACTTATTACGTCGATTTAACCATTTTAAATGAAATTATTTATAAGGCCTTTTACAATCGTATCGTTTGTTAGTTTTTAAATGATAGTATTGTAGAGGCTGCCTACCGCACTATCAGCTTATTTGGTCTCTTAATCAGTTTTTCCTTTAGTTTATTTATTCGAAAAAAAAACGATAACTGTTAGTCAGTGACATAATAATGCAATCAATAACTTTATCTAAATTACTGTATTTATTTTTTTTCGAAAAATGTATTCCGTACCTGATAGATCTATTTTTATGGTTAGTTATTTAGCTTATTTCTTGTTTAATATGGTTAAAATTTCGGGCTTGTAATCTATGTTCATTTGTTTGATATGTATCGTTCTTGTTACTTGCATCTTTAGAGGTGGTTTACTATCGTGATTTTAACTTGTGACCAACTGATAAGCTTCGTAAAATGATAGTTCGCTCATGATAGAACTATCATTCCAGTTAACGTCATAGTCTGCACGACGAGAGTTAACATAAGTCAAAAATTATTGTCTTGTACTCGTAGTGATATTCATATTCAACATATCTGATATGGATTCAGAAACGGATCGTTAGATAATTATAATTTATATAATCGAGTTGTGTCCCGACAACGGCGACGACTCACCTCGAAAATATTTGTTACTGCTAAGCTAAGGCGACTACATTTATTATTAACTATAACAAGAAAAATTATTTGATAACCATAAAATAGCAAGTATACCCTTAAATTAATAAAATGTATTAAAGTTTTTAATCAAATGATGTCGGTAGTTCTTGAATCTGCTGCGTGAGTACTTTGACTGCCGTAATTAAACACTTAACTATAGGGTGATGGTTGATAGTTCTATGGCGACAGAATCTATCTCGGAGTCTACAAGATGATAGTTGTTGTGATAGTAGCTAGTATGACTGCAACTATCTCGTCAACTATCACAGTGTAAACGGTGATAGTTGACGCGATAATTTCACAGTTTACATAATTATGTCATAGTTTACATTATAATTACAGTGTCGCCAAGAAATTTTGTTAAATGTTGGTTTTTTATACTTATTTTAAAAAAAATAAATAGATACATTTTAGGAAAACATTTAAAATCAAGGAATCTTTAATATAGTAAAGATTAATAATAACTCAACAAGAAAAATTATTTGATAACCATAAACTAGCACGTATACCCTTAAATTAATTAAAATAGTTTTTTAATCAAATTATATCGCTAGTGCCTTTTAAATGGAAAAATCGAAATGGAAATAAACAGGTCAAGTGTGTGCTAGTTAGCACACAGCGAGGGTCCGTAGACCACACGGTATAGTTTAAGTAGCACCCTATTGATGGTGTTTTTTAAAATGCTAAAAAGCTTACTTTGAACTATCCTATGGGTCTGATATTCTCAAAGCACATAAACAAACTTCTGATAAAGTATTTTTTTGCCACAGAACCGGAATACAACCATATAAATACATCGAAAAGACCAAAGTTATAAAAACCGTATTTTGTCAATAAAAAATAAAATAATACTTTTTTCGAAATTTCCAAAAAGTGGTATCTTTACTTTTGGTCGAAGAATGTTTAGGATTTTTTTTCAGATTTTTTGCACTTCACATAAGGGAGATAGAGGGGGGGGGGACACGTTTCACACCCACTTCAAACTTGCCTACGCTCGCCCTATCAAAGTTATAACCAAAGAATTATATATTTTTGTAATCAGCTCGACGTACCCTTTCATATGATACCCCTCACGCTGTCGAAAAAAAAAATGGTCCTTGGTTTTGCCTACGGACCCTAAAAAGGAGGTTTGTCAAATTTTGCGGATAAATTGAGTAAATATAAAGTTTTTAATTTTTACTGTTTAAACACTTGAGTTATTCCAGGATTGAGGAAAAAAATACCTTCAATTCGTCCCTTAAAATAATTAAAGAATATATCTGTGTACATAGTACTTGATACTAAAACGCAATACCGTAAGTATTTGACTTCATATTTAGTTTTTTCGTGCTCGATAAATCATAGCTGCAAACGTTATAATTGTGCTTTTAATTTTAGTATCTCTCTTTAAGCCCATTTAATAATAATAATAAAATAAAAAAAAAAAAATCACAGGGAAGTACTTGCGTCCAAGTACTTTTTAGGGTTTTGTAGAAGATTAAGCATGCCCGTTATGTAATTATGATTTTATTCTTCGATCTCAAGGGTCCGGGTTCGATCCCCCGGGGGGTCACAATGTTTTTCATCGGTAATAACGACTAGAAAAAATCTTTTTTTTAGACCATTTCCATCGCTTTACCATAAGGTATAACCATGAATTATTTCGAAATTTTAGGACCACCCGTTATATAGTGGTTGGGGAGGGGGGAAATTTTTGGGGTATATTTTGACTGATAAAATTAATAATTCATGAAAAATTTAAAAAAGCAAGTATATATTTGAATCCTACTTTTCACCAGCTTTCATTTGATACCCAACTCAAAATTTTAAAAAAATAAAATTTTTGGCGCACTTCAAATTTTCGCGCCCAAAATTGGCAATTTTTTAAAATTTGGGGTGAACTCCCGGAATTTTCATCGCCCCACAATAAGGCATTAGCATGAATTATTTCGAAATTTTAGGACCAGCCGAAGTATAGTGGTTGGGGGGGGGGGGAATTTTTTTTGGGTATATTTTGATTTTTTTACCCAATAAGGAATGCAAAATTTAAAAATGTATATATATCTTTGCGTCCTACTCTTCAGCAGCTTTCATTTGATACCCAACTCAAAATTTTAAAAAAATAAAATTTTTGGCGCACTTCAAATTTTCGCGCCCAAAATTGGCAATTTTTTAAAATTTGGGATGAACCCCCGGAATTTTCATCGCCCCACAAGAAGGCATTAGCATGAATTATTTCGAAATTTAAGGACCAGCTGAAGTATAGTGGTTGGGGGGGGGGGAATTTTTTTTGGGTATATTTTGATTTTTTTACCCAATAAGGAATGCAAAATTTAGAAAAGCATATATATATTTGCGTCCTACTCTTCAGCAGCTTTCATTTGATACCCCACTCGAAAATTAAAAAAAATATAAATTTTTGAGTTTACAACATTTTTGCCAATTGCGCATGCGCATATTTAATTTTGAACTTCTGTATATTTTTCCTGTGGTTGGGTCAAAAAGTTACACCAGTATTTCAAATTTCAGCTCTATAGCTTAAACGGTTCGGGCCCTATGAACCAAAGAGCGACGGACAGACGGACACATCACCCTCGGCATAAGGGTTTTGAGAAGAATCTACAAAACCCTAAAAAAAATTTTTTTTTAATAATAATAGCTTTTCGGAAACTTCTTTTGTTGATTAGAGGTATTATTTTGTAGCTGGGTTTTTTTTCTATCTTAGCCTGTCCGTAGCTGTTATGTGTTATAGACCCTGGTTTGCATTTGACATCAGTTTTGATTTCGACCAGTTAATTGTGAGATAATTTATAAACTCGAATATCGTAATCTCCATTCCAGTCCCGCCTGAGGAATAAGTCCATATAGGTATATTAATGTTCTTCTTTTGGACTTCTAGCTCAATACTCTCTGCAGCTATTTTATTAACACATTTTTTACTGGTTAATTAAACAGCTTTAGCTGTGCTAAACGAAATTAATATCAAATAAGAAAAACGTCAATTCGTATTTTTGTAAACATAGTGCAGCCTATGTCGATGTTTCATTGTTTAATGAATTGGATTTTTCGATGATAACCAATTGTACTATGTTTAGAAAGCAATGTTTCGCCTGAGATATTTTACGATTTATTGATACATTCATATTTATTTTAACAACGCCTACTCAATTCAGGTATACAAAGCTACCTATCATTTCAGTTCTAATTTGTGTAATCTGAGTTGGTTGCAAAATAGCTGATCTCTATGTTATTTAATGCATTCGCTAGATAAGCATGTTTATTGATTCAGTTATCGTTGTTTTATTTACTTATGTTCTTGCAAAACTTATGTTCTGAAAAAATCTTATTTTTTTATACTGGAAAGTAGATACATGAGATGGTTATCACATCCAGGAATCAATCGCGCATATCTTCTCTACCATCTCGAAAATGTTAAACCGAAGTGAAGCAGCTAGTTCGAGTGTAAGAGCAAATATCAAATTCCTTTTTTTAAAACTGGGTAAATGTTTATTTAAAAAAAAAAAATATATATTTTCGATAAGGAGGATGTAACCAAGATGATTCGTGAATGGAAATCTTTTACATACTTTACTTTCTATGGCTTTGAAAAATCAGTAATAAGTAATTGAATAAGCACATTTATGTTATATTGGTGATAGTTTTGCAGAAGAAATTTCCGTCACGAAAAATGGGACGCTTTAAAATATCGTGCCAGGAAGTTAGGATTTAACAGGAGGTCTTTAGGTTTTCATTTATAGTTCAATATATTGACGATAGGCGGGCTAAAGTTTCAATTAACGATATGCAAAATGTGACGCTCTTAAATATCGTGCCAGGAAGTTAGGATTTAACAGGAGGTCTTTAGGTTTTCATTTATAGTTCAATATATTGACGATAGGCGGGCTAAAGTTTCAATTAACGATATGCAAAATGTGACGCTCTTAAATATCGTGCAAGGAAGTTAGAATATAAGGAAAAATAAATAGGAGGTAGATTGGTTTTCACTTGTATTGATTGTAGTACTATATTTCGCCGATAGAAGTTCTAAATTTTATATAAAATGATATCAGAGCTCCTAGCGGATCATATATTAATCAAAATGGATTAAAATTATAACTTCACTCCTTAAGATCTATCTACTACAGTGTTTCCCAAAGTGTGTTACGCGTACCCCTGGGGGTACGGCAAGAGTTTGGTAGGGGTACGCGCTGCACCGGGCTTTGACTGCGTAGTCATTTTATCCTGAGAAGGATAAAATTGTTTATGTTGAGGCAACAGAGTTCATCATAATTTGGTTCCCTGTTAATTTATTTCTTAAATGAGATTTTTGTTTTCGTTTCTGTACTAATTTCTTTTTTCATTTTTTTTTTTTGTTATAGAAGTATGTATACGTATATTTTATTATTATTATTTTATTTATTCATCCTATTTCTTGTTAGATTTGTTACACGACGACTAGAGTCGTGGAACAAATCCCAATGAGTGAAGTTACTCACATTATTAGACCTAACTCTTTGGTTTTAGTTGTTTTAGTTTTGGAAAAATTACTTTTTAAGAGTAATAATTTGTAAATATTTGACAAATAGAAAGTTTTTAATTTCCATTTTTAAAAAGGATTAAACCTAAAGGGTTGAAAATGTTCCAATATAAGTGGGAACGAATTATAACCGTTTTATAGAAAGAAAGTAGTTTATATTTATATGATTTCATTTTTTTAAAGAACAATACCGATTGACACTATTAGAAAAAAAGAATTAAATAATAAAAGACAAGCAAAATAGAAATGTTTTTTTTTTTTTAACGAGGGGTACTTAGTGTTAGGAAAATTATAGAAAGGGTACACAGATGATAAAAGTTTGGGAAACACTGATCTACTATATCAATTAGACAAATGTATTCTGATTTTCTCCACTCTTTGGAAAAGCAATGAAATGTCTGATTTGTGTATAGAAAACTATATATAATTATACATTTTCTTTGGGTCGTTTAGGGTTAAATAAAATGAGCTAATTCCTCCTTTTCTTTTGTTTAAGAATAAAAGCTATATTTCGCTCTAACTAAAAGCTTCTTCAGGCTGGTAATATTTCCTATGGCATAGTCTTATTTAGAATTAAAAAAACCACAATTTTCGATAGTTAAAAATCCTCGTCAATAAACATCACATAAAACATGAATTCCATACTATGGATTGACAATACTTAAAAACTAAAACGAATCCTCCCTGCATAACTCACAGGGAGAGACTCTATTACCAGCCTGAAGAAGCTCTTAGTTAGGGCGAAATATAGCTGTTGTTCTTAAAGAAAATAAAAGGAGGAATTATCTAATTTTATTTAACCCTAAACGACCCAAAGGAAAAATATAATTATATATAGTTTTCTATACACAAATCAAATTAAAAAAAAGGGTTCACCATAAAGAAAAAAATATAAAATTGAAATGTCGATATGTGGATTCAATGTTTTTCCATAAAACGGAGAAAATGAGTATTTTTTATTATTTTTAAACTACTTATAACGTTAAAGAAAGCAGATGGAACTTATCGTGGACATATTGACGTGTTCAAACAATATACGAATCAGGCAACTTTCTTTGTATATTGTGGGATTTGAACCCGATTGTTTTAGCTTCTAGATTCCAGTGGCAAGGACTCTAACATGATTATAATTGGTCAAACTTAATTATCTCTTACTGCTACTGGCTTTAACATTCTTAAAGAATTTATAAATTATTAAATTAATTATTTAATGGTTAATGATGGTATTTATTGTTGAAATAACCGATTAATAAGATGTTTTTTTAAAGGTGTGTTATTATCTTTTTTGATCTAATTTTTTTCTTGAAGAATAATCTTTAGTTTAATCTAGCAGCTTGTAACCTGGGAAACAAATAGTTGCTTAACTTATAAACGCTTAATATCTATAATTATTAGATTGATTTTAAATGAATAATTAATTATGTTAAGAAAATATTTGTTATAAGCTAATATAATATTATGTAGTGGTGTCATCATAAGTGAGATTTTATATCGACTATTATACCCTAAGGGCCATCTTTTATGAACTAATTTATTGTGATTTTTTAAAAAAATACATTTAAATCAATTTTGATGATTAATTTATCCTTTCATTTGACGCTATTACCTGAAACATACCTAATTATTTGCATTAATTGCTGATTTGTTATGAAATACGTTATTTAATTATATATAAGTTGACATTTTAATTGTATAAAGTATAAAGTCTAGATCGTATTGCTTGACGGAAGTTTATTAAACTAAATTATAAATTATAAAAAATACATTAAACAAAACAATATTATTAAAAGAATATTAAAAATTACATCATTGTTCATGTATAATTATTAAACTATTTATAACAATTAGTTAAAGGTCTTTAACTAACGAAAATCAAGTCTAATATACGAAGATGTGTAGAACTATATTAATTTTATGGTCCAACAGATTGGGCATTTATAATGTTTGCAAAGATTTGCACAAACGTGCTTGTACGAATAAGCACTGATATGAGAATCTTAATTACTGAATTGCATTAATTTTAAAACTGTGTTGGAACATAATATTTGCTGATAGATCACTTCGTTCTGCTATGACTTATTATTTATTACTTTCTTGATTGCAATGTAAAAGAAACATTAATAAGTCACCCTTAAATACTGACATATTTCGTTTATTTGTCAGAGGAGGTGTGACATGTTGTACACTAATACTTACGACGAGTTTATGTGTAAAGCAGTTGATCCCTTCGCTATATTATGTCTTTTGCTTAGCTGATCGGGATGTAAAAGAAACAGTAATAAGTCTCAGTTAAAACACAGACTTATTTAGTTTATTTGCTATAGAGGAGTGACATGTTCCTCACTAACTCTAACATTCACAAAGAGTTGACGTGTAAAGTAGTTGATCTCTTTGTTTTGCTATGTCGTACTGTTTTGTTGATCGGGATGTAAAAGAAACAGTAATAAGTCTCAGTTTAATACAGACATATTTAGCTCATTTGTCAGAAGTATGATACTGTGTACACTATTACTCACAACCAGTTTATGTGAAAAGTAGTTCTTCTATTATATTTTATTGCTTTGCTGATCTGGATGTAAAAGAAACATTAATAGATTTAAATTAATTAATTAATAATTGAATATATGTATTATACATCTATAATATAAGTGGCAATGTCCTGATTGACTGACTGACTGACATAGAATCAACGCACAGCAAAATCTGCTTAACCGAGAGACTTGAAATTTTTAGGATATACTCGGTTCATATCATAGACATCCACTAAGAAAGGATTTTGCGAAATTATTATTTTTGTACCCAGGGGTACGGGGTACAAATGTCAAAGTAATGAATACTTTTAATGATGCATATCGTTGAAAAGCTCTTTAAAAGTACAGTAATTGTTGTTATGTACAGTTTTGTCATATTTTCATTTAGGAGGGGGTAAAATGGAAAAATGTGTATAACTACATCTTATATAAATGAAGAGTGTCTATGAGTGTTTTATCTTATATAAATGAAGAGTGTCTATGAGTGTACTGCTTACATGAGATTATAAAGTTAAAATGTTGGTACACAGGAGTACGGGGTACAAATGTCAAAGTAATTGATAGGTACCCTTTATGATGCATATCGTTGAAAGGCTCTTTAAGAGAAAAGTAATTGTAATGTACTTTTTTGTCATTATTTTCATTTAGGAGAGGGGTGAAAAGGAAATGTCAACGAAAGTGTTTGTGCGCGCGCGCGCGAACGGGCGCGTGTGTGTGTGTTCTTTATTCAAATCTACCGTTTTATTCCGATTTCAATGAAAATTTGCACACTCGACCTTCAAAGCAAGGGGAAAAGGGGAATTTCACTGACTTCATGCATTTTCGAAATTTTCATTTTGGTACACAGGGGTACGGGGTACAAATGTCAAAGTAATGAAAACCCTTCACGTTGCATTCCATTGAAAAGGTCTTTAAGAGTGCTGTACAATTATTGTTATGTATATTTAGGGAGGTAAAAAGGAAAAATATATCTATATCTATATGTATAAAAAACTAATAATTGTTGTGTCTGTACATTTATCCGATTGGGCTAAAATTTTGTATTTATTCATTTATTTATTTTTATTTTTTTTTAAAATACCTTTATTGAATAAAACATATTAATACATAAATAATATTTTAGTACATCAATTTATCTATTTTATTGTTTTACATTTTAGCTCTACATAAGGTTATCTCTCCACTAAAGAACATGGAGGCCCGAGCTGTGGAGAGAGAATATGGGGTATTTCCACTGAATGAGTAGTCCTGACAACGAATTTAAGTTTAGAAAATTTTATATCTGTCTGTCTGTGCGTCAATCACGTCCAAATAGCTGAATAGATTTTGGAGGTTCTTGGGTACAATGTTAAGCTTAATTCTGCGGGTGATAAAGGATATAAAACGATTTGGTAGCTTTATATGGAGCTGAGAACGGGGCTTCTAAATAGATTTCAAAATTCTTATTTCATTTTTCATAAAAAATGTATTTAACCAAAATTGCAGAAGAAACTACTGACCATATTTTATGTTTTGTGGAAATTTCTGTAGGAAGAACTGTTAATGAAATTACTTTTCAATCACTGTCAAAAAATATTTAGATTTATTTTTAGATATTAAGGCAATAATTAATAAATCACGCCTTACCGTGCCTAAACCTTTACTAACTTAATCATGACCACTTCTTTAAAATTCTAAAATAAAATCTACGAGTGTATACGTAGTATAATAATTTCTAAATTATATTAATATCTGCCAATAGAGATTTTCTAAAATTTTATCCCTAAGGGGAACATAAGGACAGAGTAAGAAAAGAAGGGGAATTGAGCCCAGACCGATCTTCAAAAGTTAGGAAGTTAATACTTGAGAAAGAGCTCTTATTTTGGATGTAAGCATGTTAATTAATAAAAGATCATTCCAATTTCAACCAAGGGATGTAAAATGACACGGGGAGGGTGGGGGGGTACAGAAGAAAAATACCACTGCTTTTCCTTTTTAAAAATTTAGTCGGAATGAATTACTAATTTGGGATGTTACCAAATTATCTTATCAAGGGGAAGGGGTATAGAAATAAGGGGGGGGGGGATAGAATCTAGATATTCTCGCTTTATAAAATAATTTAAATGTTTATTGATGGTAGTTTATAAATCCATTAAATTGAAAATAAAACACCCCGTAGCGAAGCACGGGTATTCAGCTAGTCTATAATATAAGTGGCAATGTCCTGATTGACTGACTGACTGACATAGAATCAACGCACAGCAAAATCTGCTTAACCGAGAGACTTGAAATTTTGAGGATATACTCGGTTCATACCATAGGCATCCTCTAAGAAAGGATTTTGCGAAATTTTTATTTTTGTACCCAAGGGTACGGGGTACAAATGTCAAAGTAATGAATAGTTTTAATGATGCATATCGTTGAAAAGCTCTTTAAAAGTACAGTAATTGTTGTTATGTACAGTTTTGTCATATTATCATTTAGGAGGGGGTAAAATGGAAAAATGTGTATAACTACATCTTATATAAATGAAGAGTGTCTATGAGTGTACTGCTTACATGAGATTATAAAGTTAAAATGTTGGTACACAGGAGTACGGGGTACAAATGTCAAAGTAATTGATAGGTACCCTTTATGATGCATATCGTTGAAAAGCTCTTTAAGAGAAAAGTAATTGTAATGTACGTTTTTGTCATTATTTTCATTTAGGAGAGGGGTAAAAAGGAAATGTCAACGTAAGTGTGTGTACACGCGCGCGCGAACGGGCGCGTGTGTGTGTGTTCTTTATTCAAATCTACCGTTTTATTCCGATTTCAATGAAAATTTGCACACTTGACCTTCAAAGCAAGGGGAAAAGGGGAAGGTCACTGACTTCATGCATTTTCGTAATTTTGATTTTGGTACACAGGGGTACGGGGTACAAATGTCAAAGTAATGAAAACCCTTCACGATGCATACCGTTGAAAAGCTCTTTAAGAGTGCTGTAGAGTGCTGTACATTTATCCGATTGGGCTAAAATTTTGTATTTATTTATTTTTATTTTTTTTTTATTTTTTTATTTTTTTTTTTAAATACCTTTATTGAATAAAACATATTAATACATAAATAATATTTTAGTACATCAATTTATCTATTTTATTGATTTTACATTTTAGCTCTACATAAGGTTATCTCTCCACTAGAGAACATGGAGGCCCGAGCTATGGAGAGAGAATATGGGGTATTTCCACTGAATGAGTAATCCTGACAACGAATTTAAGTTTAGAAAATTTTATATCTGTCTGTCAGTGCGTTAATCACGTCCAAATAACTGAATAGATTTTGGAGGTTCTTGGGTACAATGTTAAGCTTAATTCTGCAGGTGATAAAGGATATAAAACGATTTGGTAGCTTTATATGGAGCTGAGAACGGGGCTTCTAAATAGATTTCAAAATTCTTATTTCATTTTTCATAAAAAATGTATTTAACCAAAATTGCAGAAGAAACTACTGACCATATTTTATGTTTTGTGGAAATTTCTGTAGGAAGAACTGTTAAAGAAATTACTTTTCAATCACTGTCAAAAAATATTTAGATTTATTTTTAGATGTTAAGGCAATAATTAATAAATCACGCCTTACCGTGCCTTAACCTTTACTAACTTAATCATGACCACTTCTTTAAAATTCTATAATAAAATCTACGAGTGTATAATAATTTCTAAATTATATTGATAACTGCCAATAGAGATTTTCTAAAATTTTATCCCTAAGGGGAACATAAGGAAAGAGTAAGAAACGAAGGGGAATTGAGCCCAGACCGATCTCCTAACTTTAGGAGATCGGTCTGAGCTCAATTCCAATTTCAATTTATTTTGGATGTAAGCATGTATAATAATAAAAGATAATTCCAATTTCAACCAAGGGATTAGTAAATTATCTTATCAAAGAGGAGGGGGTATAGAAATAAGGGGGAGGGATAGAATCTAGATATTCTCGCTTGGTAAAATAATTTAAATGTTTCTTGATGGTAGTTTATAAATCCATTAAATTGAAAATAAAACACCCCGTAGCGAAGCACGGGTATTCAGCTAGTATTATATAAATAATAAGATAAATATACATTATATAATATATTATTCTTAAAAGAAAAATAAAATAAAATATAGATTAATAAAAAACAAATTAATTATATAAGAATACTAATATAGATTCTAATAATATAAAAATACAAATATAATCCTCAATATAGCCACTAGAATAATTATGATACTAACAAAAAATTTAAAAAATAACTAAATAATCATATCATAACTAATTAAAACATAAAAGAAGCATAAGAAAAATTTGAAAGTAAGATCTCTCTCTTCACGGCACAGAACTACATGTTCTCTAGTGGAGAGATAACCTGAAATGTGCTAATGTGTAAAATCATTGTAAAATATGTTATTATGTGTTGTATTATTGTATAATCATTGTATATTAAATTTAGTAAAAGGTATTATTAATAAATAAAAAAATATAAAAGTTATGTCACTGTTAAAAAATACAGACTTATTTAGTTCATTTGCCAGAGATATGACCCGTTGCACACTAAAGGCCATACACGGTCAAAATGTTTGCGCAAAGATCATGTTTGCGCAAACATTTTGACCTTGTATGGGGCTGTTTGATTTTTGCGCAAACATTATGTTTGACGTGTATGGCCTAAATTTGCCTGACATCAGGTTTGCGCAAAATGTTTAATCGTGTATGAGGGCTTTATTACTCACAACGAGATGACCCCTTCGTTATACTGTTATGAATTATTGCTTTGTTGATCGGTATGTATAAGAAGCCGTTATAAGGCATTAGGAAGAGTAGATGAAGAACTAGGTAATACAGTGAAAATGAAATCTAATATTAATAAGTGACAGATAACGGTATGAACTGTCTATTATCAGGAGCAAAACCTTTAAGATGCGCACATTCAATGTGACGATATTGAGTGAAAGAGAGTTTTGAATCAGTTATTTCGTAAGAGTGACACCCCCATAACAGATACAGATAACTTATAATATAAATAAATAACAGGAAACTAGCATTGGATTTATCGATGAATAAAAATTGTTAAAAAAATAAATAATAGCGTCAATGTTTTAACATTAACTGAATCATATCCAAGTGATTCATAAATTATATCTGGATGATTTAGAGGTGTAAAAGTCGTATATGAGCAGCTTAAATTATCAAATAAACATCTCTATTTTATAGGAATGAAAATAAAATGATTTCGTTATTCAATTAAACAATCCCATTGGTTAATGCGACCAAGACTTAATCAATGAGAAATGCATTTTTTCCATTTTTTTTATATTAATCTCGTTTGGCTCAGCTATCGTTATTGAATCAACCTGTAAAAATAATCTATAGTGTGAATGATTCCGTGAAACCTATTGATGGAAAAGCCTATTGTGTATTTAAACACATTTGGGAGAAAAAAATCGAATGAAAGTGATCGGCTGCTGATTACCTTGTCTGTACCAGCCGATCTCTATTGTTTAATAAAAAGAGTTAACTTATACTAACTGGAGCAACCATGAATTTATTCCTTCTGAAATATTAATTTAATCACGGATAACCATGAACAGGAAGCAACCATGAATTTATTCCTTCTGAAGTATTAATTTAATCACGGATAACCATGAACAGGAAGCAACCAGGAATTTATTTCATCTGAAATATTAATTTAATCACTGATAACCATGAACAGGAAGCAACCAGGAATTTATTCCTTCTGAAATATTAATTTAATCACGGATAAACATGAGCAGGAAGCAACCATGAATTTATTCCTTCTGAAATATTAATTTAATCAGTGGCGTACACGGGGGGGGGGGGGCCTGCCCCCCCCCCCCCCCCCCCCCCCCGAAATGATTACATAACTTGGCCGTAATATCAGATGCATTCGAATTTTCTGTAAATATTTCCCAATTTAAAGGAATTAATTAAGTATTATATTAGGTGTGTGTATGCACTTAATCACCCCAATTGCGCTCGACCGGGATTTTGCCGATGGAATTAAAGTTATTATACACTATACCGTCCTGATTGTCAGCTGAGCCCGGATTTTTGCCGGCAGAATTAAATCATTAAACATTATACCGGCCCGATTATATGCTGGGCCCTATTTTTGCCGATAGAATTAAAGCATTATACCGATCCGATTGTGGGCTGGGCCTGGATTTTTGCCGGCAGAATTAAATCATAAAACATTATACCGATCCGATTGTGAGCTGGGCCTGGATTTTTGCAGGCAGAATTAAATCATAAAACATTATACCGATCCGATTGTGAGCTGGGCCTGGATTTTTGCAGGCAGAATTAAATCATAAAACATTATACCGATCCGATTGTGAGCTGGGCTTGGATTTTTGCAGGCAGAATTAAATCATAAAACATTATACCGATCCGATTGTGAGCTGGGCCTGGATTTTTGCAGGCAGAATTAAATCATAAAACATTATACCGATCCGATTATGAGCTGGGCCTGGATTTTTGCAGGCAGAATTAAATCATAAAACATTATACCGATCCGATTATGAGCTGGGCCTGGATTTTTGCAGGCAGAATTAAATCATAAAACATTATACCGATCCGATTATGAGCTGGGCCTGGATTTTTTCAGGCAGAATTAAATCATAAAACATTATACCGATCCGATTGTGAGCTGGGCCTGGATTTTTGCAGGCAGAATTAAATCATAAAACATTATACCGACCCGATTGTGAGCTGGGCCCAGATTTTTGCCGGCAGAGTAAAATTAATTAAATACTGTACCGGTCCGATTGTCGGCTGGGCCCGGATTTTTACCGGCAGAATTAAATCATTAAACACTGTACCGGCCCGATTGTCAGTGGGCCCGGATTTTTGCCGGCAGAATTTAATCATTAAACATTATATCGGCCCGATTGTCAGGTGGGCCCGGATTTTTGCCAATAAAATTTAAACATTAAACACTATTTATCTGCTGGGCCCGAATTTTTGTTGATGGAATTAAATTAGGACGCATACTCTAAGTCTTTCCCAATTGCCGGCATGGCACGTAATTAAATTAAATGAGGCCCGAGTCAACTCGGACTTTTGCCGATGAAATTTAATTTAGTATATTAAGAGATGCAAACTAGACTGGCTTAAATGGGGAAATGATGAAGTTGTTTGATTTTATTAGGAAATTTTTGTTTTGGACCAGGATTGTGTGTAAAACACTACGTGGGTCCTCTTGTCTATGGCATTTCCCGGGCTTACCAACTCGGGCCGGACTAGTGTTGGTCAATATTAAGTGTCAAAACAGAGGCAATATATAAATAAATCGGTTAGCCATATTGTGACAAAACTTTTACATATTACATAGTAATACTAAATTTAAGTCCTAACACTCAAAAAGCGCTCAGAAAACATTTGATGTTAAATGTCCCAATTAATTACCTAGTACATATCTTAACAACTACTCGTTCAATTTTATTGAAATTGGGATGGCAGGTAATTAGCATAATAATTAGGCATTGTTGGCCCCATATTTATTTATTATAACCTAATAACTAGAATAATTATAGTAAAGTTTAATTAAAATTAATAGAAACTAATCTCAACATCAGCTTCTGAAACAGTTTGTCCAGAAGTCTAGTAGGAGTATATACATCTAGGCTGATGTAAATACAACGGTAGCTCAGTTGGCTAAGTCACTACCAAATCAGAGTGATTCTGTTTCATGTGGAGGTTCGAGTCGAGATAAGGTCATTCTGTTTTTTATTCCTCCAAGCAAGAGAAGACATTCACTTAAATAATCACGGCTGGAAGATAATTCCGATAAGAATACCTATCTAGTTTTGGCTAGTAAACAAAAAACCGAATTAAATAAACAAGAGTGACAAAAATAAATAAATAAGAAATTTAAATAACCTAAACAATACAACAAGATAAGATTAGTTCTCTTGTGGACTATTTGTAAACAAATGAAATAACACAGAGATTATTATTCCTTGACACCTTAACTGTTATAGCCCATTTTTCTTTTTTATATATTCGTAAAACTAATTATAACAAGAGTTTTAAAATATATGGATAAATTTTTACACCCACTTAATAAAGAAAAATATAAGGAAAGTCCAAAAAGAGGTAGGAATTCTCCCGAAAAATTAAATACACATAGGAATAAGGTGTTCATACACGAGAAGGCCATGAATAGTAAAGAAGACTTAGTAGGCGCTCTTAAAATTTCGGAGCTACAAAAAATGATTGTAGATAGTGTCCAAGCTACCATTACCGCAGTGCTCGATGAAAAAATCAAAACGTTGGCCTCTAAAGATGATATTAAAAGCCTAAACCAGAGAATCGATAAGTTAGAGAAAGAAAATGATGACCTAAAAGCGCACATTGAAAACCAAACGATAATGCAAAATAAGAAAATTGAAAATTTAATAAATATTTCTAAGAAGAAAAATCTTATCTTTCGTGGACTTCAATGTGAAGAGGGGAATAAACTGGAAGAAATTGTGCAACGTTTTTGTGAGAATGTTTTATCCGCTAACGTCGTAATAACTCGCGCCTATAAAATCGGGAAATTAAACAACTGTATGATCTTAGCCTCTCTACAGAATGAAAATGATGTTGAACAGGTCATGAAAAATGGAAACAAGCTAAAAGGAACAATTACTCTGTATCAAGGGATTATGAATACAATTTCAGGAAGAGAAGAAACAAGCTTTTTGCCCTAAGGAAAGAAATATTCAAACTTAACAAAGAGCTTAAGGTATCAGTTGTCCACGATAAAATTATAATTGGAAACAAGAGATTTGAGTGGTGTCCGGACAAAGGAATCCAATATAATGGAGCTGAAGGAATACATGAGCTAAATAATACCATACAAGCAGACTTCACTGAATACGTGCGGCTACTCATCGAGGGCACACATCCATGACAACTAACTAGTTCAACTGTACCTCACTCATCACAGCAAGATCTTCATCAAACTGTATCAACCGAACCTAAATTAACTCAGCAAAAACTACTGTTAAAAATAATTTCCTATAATATATGTGGTCTAAAAGGTAAAATAGCGAATCCTTACTTTATTAATTTTATAAATAATTGCCATATTCTATGTTTACAAGAGACATTTGTAATGGATTCGGATTTCGATAATTATAAGAAATACTTCTCTGAATTTAATATTTTTTGGGAACCTGCTGTTAAAGTGGCGAACGTGGGGAGACCGAGTGGGGGTATATTATATGGCTTTAAGAAATCTTTGACAAAAATAATTAATATAGATTTAGTAGAACAATACGGATGTAAACTATTAAGAATAGTAAAATATGATGAGGAGTTTTATATCCTTTCGATGTACTTAAACTGTAACTTTTGGAAAAGAGACTTCTCAATATTATCGGACTTGTTTTTAACTTGCCCTAATATTCAAAATCTAATTTTAATAGGGGACAGCAACGCACGAACCGGAGCACGTCAAGAGTTGTCGGTAGACGGTGAATATTTTCCTAATACACAGCTAGCAGATAGCAGAGAATCTAAGGACGCAAGGGTTAACGCAGAGGGTCGTTCCTTTCTTGAGCTGTGTGAAAATCATAATCTGATCATCTTAAATGGGAGAAGCCTCAGTGACAAGGAAGGAGAATTTACTTACTTAGGTACTACAGGGAACTCTGTCATAGACTTAGCATGTGTAACTATCTCAAGTCTACATGTAGTGAAAGATTTCACAGTATTAGCTCAGCCCTTTTCAGATCATCTACCGATACTTCTTGAAATCGATTTAAATTTAAATGAGAATAAGTGGGAGAATACTCCTACTCTCCTACCAAAACTATTGTGGAAAGATCACCATGAAACATTATACAAAGAAAATCTAGAAAAATACTTATCTGTGACATCGCCTTATATCGATAAAGAAAATATCCAACCTTACTTACAATACCTGATTGAATCGATTAAAGCAGTAAACATTAAACAAATCTCAACTACGAAGGCTCACGAACGTGTTTATAAAAAACCCTGGTACGATAGAGAATGCTTAAAATTTAGAGCTACGGTCTTGATGCTCTTGGACGTACGAAGAAAATCGGTCTCTACCTACATCTATAATCTTTATAAAAACACCGTAAACGAATACAAATTATTATGCCTAAAAAAGAAACGTGAATACTATCAAAGAGAGGCGGATAAATTGAAAGATTCTAAGGACTCTAAGCAGTTCTGGGAAACGGTAGGAATATTTAAGATGAAAAACAACCGTCATAGCAATGACATACCAATAGAGGTTTGGGTCTCTTTTTTTACGGAGCTTCTGAATCAGCCTGTTAATAGTAATGTGTTAATTAGCTACGCAGAACCTTATTACACGGATATCATTACAGATGCAGATTTCACTATATGTGACTTAGATCAAGCGTTAAGCCGAGCAAAAAACAATAAAGCCCCGGGGACTGACCGGATAACAGTAGAATTTTACAAAAACTCACCTCCATCTCTCAAATTTGAACTGCTGTACCTCTTTAACAGAATATATAATACAGGTTACATCCCAGAATTGTTTAAAGAGGCTATAATCTGTCCCATTTTAAAGAAAGGAGATTCTGGCTTAGTAGAGAATTACAGAGGAATATCGCTACTTAATTCCGTTTCTAAACTTTTCACTTCATTAGTATTAAAGCGTTTAAATGACTGGTTGGAACGGAATCATATATTAAAAGAATGTCAAGCCGGCTTCAGATCAGGGTACTCGACAAGTGACAATATTTTTAACTTAACGTCCATCATAAATATAATGCTAAAAAGAGGCCATAAACAAGTGTTCGCTTTCTTTGTAGACTTTTCCTCGGCTTTCGACACCATAGATAGACATTCTCTTTTGTACAAATTGAGCTGTCTTGGACTCCCTGGTAAACTGATAAACATTATCAGGAATCTTTATAAAGAAAATAAAGCATGCGTCCTGACAAAAAATGGAATTACAAGCTGTTTTCCTACCAATGTCGGATTGAGACAGGGCTGCCTGCTAAGTCCGCAACTGTTCTCAATATTTATCAACGATATAGAGGACTGTCTGGGCTATGGGATCGACATAAATGGTGTAAATATTAGAGTATTGATGTATGCGGATGACATAGTCATACTCAGTGATAATCCTGATAAATTGCAAAAAATGATCAATAATTTAGAAAAATTTACAGATCAGTGGAACTTAAAAGTTAATATGAGGAAATCAAAAATTATAATTTTCAGAAAAGGAGGGCGTTTAAAAAACTATTCATGGAAATATAAGAAGGAAAGTATAGAAATTGTAAATAGTTACAAGTACTTAGGAGTGACGTTGAGTTCTAAACTCTCGTTCCGGGAACATGTAGAAACAAGAGTTAAAACCGGAAAGCTTGCCATTAATACGGTTTGGAATAAGTTTCTAAATAATAAAGATATACCAATCTCGGCAAAAATAAAAATCTATAATACGGTTCTAAAAGTAATGATAATATATGGAGCAGAGATTTGGGCTACTCAAAGTTTCGACATTTTGGACAATTACCAAAGATTTGTTTTAAAGAAACTTTTAAGTGTCCCCTCTAACACCCCAAGCTACATGTTGGAACTAGAAATTGGTCTCAAAAATCTGAATATCATCGCGTTTGAACACCACCTTAAATATATAGAAAAAATTTTGAGCTTAGAAAAACATCGTTTACCACATATTCTGGCAGAAGAAACAGTCAGATCTGACTGTTTTTGGTTTAAAACTTGGAAAGAAATGTGTTCAGGCTGTAGTGTGGATCTAAATAGTTGCTGGGGTGAGAGAGATAGCTGGATCGTCTCAATGAGAGAAGTTCTGTCCAAGAGAAACAATGCTCTTACTGAACAATTAACCTCACATGGAAGATCGTCTAACTTTAACAAGCACTACAGACTTCTAGAATACCCTGTCACCGGTGTCAACAACAACTACTTTACAAACAATTGTTACAGTCTTAATGACATTAAAATTATTTTCAAAAGTAGGTGTAACTTTTTGAATTTAAATTATAAACCCTGGAGGAAATTAGATCTGATCCAGAATAAGTGTTCTCTTTGTAATCTGTGTGCAGATGAAGATAATTTTCATTTTTTGGCTATTTGCCCTATACTTAGGCCTTATCGGAAAACATGGTTTAAGAAAGAAACGCTGACTCATGCAGAGTTTATTTCCATATTAAATACTCCTAATTGGAAGGAATTAATTCACTATGTAAAAGATTCCTTAAGGTATAGAACTGAACTAATTAGTTATTTTAATTTTTAAATCAGAGTTTTGAATTGATTTTTTTTTTGTTATTATATAAATGCATAGTTCACTTCCTAGTTGTAGACATTTTTATGATTTTGTATTTATTTTATTTTTGTACTTATTTATTTTGAGCAGGGAATTAAACTAGTAAACAAATAAATTTTTATTTAAATAATTAACTAGGTAAAAATAATTAATTGTAAATTAAGAGAAGCAAATAATTTTTTTTTATTCTTATTATGTAAGCGAGGTCGAATCACTCCCCCTCACGGCTGTGGCCATAGGGGAATAAGATACATTGCAGTATTATATCTATGTGTAAACTTTTTTCAAATATATCTCTTTTTCTTCTTCTTCTTCTTCTATTTATTTATTACATTTATTCCCACCTATGTCTTCAAAAGTACTCATCTGAGTTTTATGAAATTTGGTTGATCGAAAGTAGCTCACAGATTAGTTTCAACCGCCTCACCTCTTTAAATTTTGCTAACTTGACACTTTAAATGTTGACCAATTTTGACAAATAAAAAGTTTTAAAAGCATAAAATCATTAAAGTTTACGAAATATGACGCGAGGAACCATTATGCACTAATTGAAAGACTATTTTACATTAATTAAAGTATCAATCTAGCAACATTTTTAGTCCGCAGACGTTTGAAATTAATCTAGATTTATCTGCTGACTACGTTAAACAAACCATTCAAATTTCACAAAAATCAGATGCGTATTCTTTAAGATATAATATAGGTATAATATATTCTTTAGGTGTAAATAAATTTATGTCTGAGCGCATTTGGAAAAGAAACGAATAGGTGCAGAATATTGCAACTTATATGAGACCAGCAATCCAGCAATGTTATAACCTGGCTAATAATGACATACCATACAAATTTCACTAAAATCGGACAAATAACTTTTAAGATAAGATGTTTAATCGCAAAAATTGAGCGAAAGGCATGCATGGGACGCAAAATGTTCCCCTATGTCTGAAACGGTTTTCTGGCTTAGAATTTTTGAAATCGGAGACATAAAAATCATGACTTGGGAAATTAAATAAATTTGACAATAATAGGTTTTAAAGGCATAAAACTATTAAAGTATACGAAATAGTACATGAGGGGCACATGGGGGTACATGGGGGCTAAGTGCCACGTTATCTGGCAGACTATTTACTTATGGTTACATTGTTTTTTATTGATTACAACAAGTAATTTGAAACCCATATTGAGGTCTGGTAGCTAGAGTTTTTATAAAGTTACATCCTCTTAATTAGTTTTAGAAGTATGACAATTTTTTAGTTGTTATCTAATAGGATTTTAATTTGATTAAATATGAGGTTAGAAATCGAAAATAGATTGTTAAAAGGGGTAGAAATTAAAATTATAATAAATTATGGGGTATGCTAAACCGCATATAGTCTCTCAAGGTTATGTTTGGCCCCCCCGAAAAAATTTTCTGTGTACGCTACTGAATTTAATCACGGATTATTAATTATTTTGGGTTTCTTCTTCTTGTTAAAAAAAAAAAATCCAGGACTGAGAATAACAAAAAAAGATTAAAATAACGTAGTTATTTAAATATTGCTGACTTCAGTTCTTGTTGAAGATTTCATATGGACTAACTTTAACTAGTTTCTTTAATTTTCTTTAATAATAATAAACTTTTCGATTTAAATGCATTAATTTGGTATACTTGTTAAGCACTGTTTACGAATCACCATTATCAACCTTCCTATATAAACTGCCGTGATTGGAGTCATTATGAATTTTTAGGTCTTTTGTCCGGACTTTCGACGAGCGCACACAGACTTTCACTTCTATAAAGAGGTTTTTAATCAACGGTGATCCTATTTGTTATATCTTACTATAGTTTATGTTAATACTATTTGAAAATCAGTTGTTGCTATATAGGTTTTGAGGTAGTAATAGTTAGTAATAATGTAACAGCCAAATTGAACCAAAAGAGTTAAATCAGGTTTTGGTCATAATACCACAAATATACAAGTTGTATTATCATGGGTCATCATCAGTGGAAATATTCTCACTGATGAAAGCGGTCTGTATTAAACATCAGGGATTGTTTTTGTTTTTTTAACATTAAACTAAAAAATTTTGTGATTTCTAATTTTTTTATTTAACTAATCATACTAATTATTTCATTCGCTATACATTTAAGGGATAAAAATGTGTAGGAGGTATAAAATATATAATTATATATATATATATATATAATATATATATATATATATATAATATATATATATATATTTTTTTTTTTTTTTTTTTTTTTTTCTAAACTTCATATTGACTTATTTACGTTTCTTTTTTTTTAAAAAAATAAATATGCAGTTGTATGTATACTATCAAATCATTAAAGATAAAATACATTTTTTGAAAATAAAAGAAGAACGCTTTAACTATATAGAAACGGAAATAATATATTATAAACCATTAACCCTTTGAGGCCTGTAAGCTGAGATCTCGGCGCACCAAGACCGGGGCTCAGGGCCTGTAAGCTGAGATCTCGGCGCACCAAGACCGGGGCTCAGGGCCTGTAAGCTGAGATCTCGGCAATCTATTTTTTTTTCTTTTTCGTTTTTTTTTGGGCCTGGAACTGTTTAATAAATGACATTTAGCGCTTTCTAGTAGAGGTCTAAGGTACTACGAAGCTTCTGAAAGAGTTGTATAGATTGCGATGTAGGTAGTTTATGGCATAAAAGGGTAGACAAGGCTGACGTCACAACGAACTATTTATGAAACTCTAACATACCCGGACTCCGCGCATTCACCCCTTCTATTATGCATTCAACCTTGTTTTTCACTAAGGATTTTACCCGTCCTTTTTCTATACACTATACAGATAAATTTTCCTTCCTTACCTGACCCCTGACCCTTGTAATACCTAGGCATTTCCCACCCTCTAGATTTGTAGTATTTATTTTCCGTTAGGCCAAAACGTAAATCCCAAACTTACTTCAGGACCTCAGTCCTTGTTTAGACACCAACCATTTACCACGCTTATAAACCTTTCGATTTCTAACATTACACTCTCGCTTTGCTCACTCTCGGAATTCTCTGCCTATTTGATTGTTATATATTGTGATTTGTTCGTTTCGACCCGGCTTGCTTTTTTGAATTCATTGCTTACTCTATATGTTTCAACGATGTCTGATAGAAATAGAAGACATGTTTTTTTTGGTTTCTTTCATACATTTTATTTTCTGCCTAAAGGTCGAATCTTTTAGTAAAATTATTATAAGGTTGTAATTTTATTTTTATGGTTTACAACATAAAATGTGGAAATTAGAAATAAAAAGTGTTATGTATATATCATTTTATCTTTTTATTGAAATAAAATTTCGTTTATTACAATACACTAAAATATAGTTACAACTATGTAGAACAAAATACAAAAAGATTTTTGTTCATATAAGGAAAATTGTAGAAGATATGAAGTAATTAGTACAGTTAGTCAAAAGCGGGATATTTTTCACAATTGCCGACGGCCGACGGCCGGTACATTATACTCTTTTTTGTACACTTTCGTACTTTTTATTGTCTACCCAAAGCCTGAATCTTTTAGTTTTATAATTATTTGGTTGTAATTATTTAATTTTTATGTATTTTTAACATAGAATATGGAGTTAAGATATAAAAATAATAGAAATAACACGTAAGATATAAAAAGTGTTATGTATATTTCATTCTATCTTTTTATAAAAATAACATTTCGTTTATTACAATATACTAAAATATAGCTACAACTATGTAGAACGAAATAAAAAAAGATTTTTGTTCATATAAGGAAAATTGTAGAAGATATAAAGTAATTAGTAAAGTTAGTCAAAAGCGGGATATTTTTCACAATTGCCGTCGGCCGACGGCCGGTACATTATACTCTTTTTTGTACACTTTCGTACTTTTTATTGTCTACCCAAAGCCTGAATCTTTTAGTTTTATTATCATTTGGTTGTAATTATTTAATTTTTATGTATTTTTAACATAGAATATGAAGTTAAGATATAAAAATAATAGAAATAACACGTAAGATATAAAAAGTGTTATGTATATATCATTCTATCTTTTTATAAAAATAACATTTCGTTTATTACAATATACCAAAATATAGCTACAACTATGTAGAACGAAATAAAAAAAGATTTTTGTTCATAATAGGAAAATTGTAGAAGATATGAAGTAAATAGTGAAGTGAGTCAAAAGCCGGATAGTTTTAATGCATGGTTGAAAATTAGTCAGGCCCAGGGGTTCATTACTGAAAAATACACTCAGTCCCCAGGGTACTTATAACATTACAGAGCTCCGTCCTCAAAGGGTTAAAAACTTTCTCCTGAACTGAATTAGGCATTTAATTTTAATTATATACATTTTTAAAGTTATTGGATTTCGATGAGATAAATTAATTACAATTTAAATAAATGCTTTAAGCATTTTACGATTTAATATTTAGCTAATCAACAGGTTTTTTAAAATTAATAATGATACTCCCTGTTACATTTTAGTTTAGGGTTATTTGGTTTTGGCCGAAAAGTTACTGCATTTGCAATAATTAATAGCATCGAAAAGGGATTGTTAACAGGGGCGTACCTAGGGGGGGGGGGATATGGGGGATCAATCCCCCCCCGAAATTTAAAAAAAAAAAATCCTCTTGTAAATAATAAAACTATTTTTATACCTTACGACATTATAAAAATGGATCCTGTCTGTGTTTCAGTAACTATCATATTATCATCTAATCATGATCAACTATTTTCTTAATATTCAGTATAGTCTATTGAATGAAAGCCATGCGCGCGATCCTTAGTTTATTGACAAACAACATTCTCCTACACTAGACGTTACCGACCGAATATTTGGAAATGAAAAAACTCTTTGGCGTGATACCGCGTATTTAAAGAATTCCTTCTTACATTTAACAAACTATGCATCTTTTCTGTCTGTTTGTCTGTCTGTCAGTAACGTTTACGAGTCGTTACGATAACTCGAGTAAAAGTTGAAATTTGGTATACATGTTCCTCTTACTAATACTGAGGCTAAGTTTGTTGGACAACGTTATCCGTCCAAGAGTTCGCGCGCAACGCTGGCGTAAACGTGAACATAAAATTTAAAATTGGAATTTCAGGATGGGAAAAGATTATATAATATCAACTACTCGATGAGACGATCATTTTTTAATAATAATAATAATTTTATTTAGATAATTTTTTATTAAAACCAACAGCAACACGGCTATGAAGTAATAAAGATCGTGAAAACTATTAAAACAGATCTAAACCTTTAAAATAGAGAAAGCAACATTTTTGTAGATTTCTTATGTTCTAACGTAACGATTTTAATAAAACTTTATATACATCGTCTATAGTACAATTGAAATAGGCATGTAAATTTTCAACTTGATACAAGCAGAAGTTTTTGTGTAGCAAAGTGATAGTTTCTAATAATAGTTTAAATGCTACTGCGGGCGGTTAAGATTGTTATAGCCGTTAGGCATGTAGTTATATAGGAAGTAAAAAATAAATAAATACATACTTCCACTTATCTATTACTATGACATTTATCATGATAAGTAGATTCCTTAATATTCATTATTCATAGCAATACGTTCGCTTCAATGATAGAGCCACGCGATGCCTAGTTTGAACACAGAACGACGTCTGTGATGATAGTTTCATCACAATCCTCAAAAATCCAAAAAATGGGAAAACTGCATTTACAAATCGTTATATAGAGATTTTCGTCGTAAAAAGTTCGTTATAATGAGGGCCGACTGTATTTCACTCTTAAACTCCAGGGTGTAGACACACACTTACAATTGTTGTATTCACACTTTTTAAATGCTCAGAAAAGCGTTAAATTAACGTATTAAGAAGTCTAAATTTCCAAATTTTTCCGGGGGAGGGGCCCCCGGACCCCCCCCCCTTGCGTGTTGGTACTATATAAATATTCATGTATGTCCCCCCCCCCCCGAAAAAATATCCTGGGTACGCCCCTGATTGTTAATAATTAATACTTTCTGTAATTTACACCGACCGTTGCATTTGTAATTGATTGTATTGTCGGAAACGAGTTGTAAATAATTAATACTTTCTGTAATTTACACCGATCGTTGCATTTGTAATTGATTGTATTGTCGGAAACGAGTTGTAAATAATTAATACTTTCTGTAATTTACACCGATCGTTGCATTTGTAATTGATTGTGTCGTCGGAAACGAGTTGTTAATAATTAATACTTTCTGTAATTTACACCGACCGTTGCATTTATAATTGATTGTATCGTCGGAAACGAGTTGTTAATAATTAATACTTTCTGTAATTTACACCGACCGTTGCATTTATAATTGATTGTATCGTCGGAAACGAGTTGTTAATAATTAATACTTTCTGTAATTTACACCGACCGTTGCATTTATAATTGATTGTATCGTCGGAAACGAGTTGTTAATAATTAATACTTTCTGTAATTTACACCGACCGTTGCATTTATAATTGATTGTATCGTCGGAAACGAGTTGTTAATAATTAATACTTTCTGTAATTTACACCGACCGTTGCATTTATAATTGATTGTATCGTCGGAAACGAGTTGTTAATAATTAATACTTTCTGTAATTTACACCGACCGTTGCATTTATAATTGATTGTATCGTCGGAAACGAGTTGTTAATAATTAATACTTTCTGTAATTTACACCGACCGTTGCATTTATAATTGATTGTATCGTCGGAAACGAGTTGTTAATAATTAATACTTTCTGTAATTTACACCGATCGTTGCATTTGTAATTGATTGTGTCGTCGGAAACGAGTTGTTAATAATTAATACTTTCTGTAATGCAGTTAAAAATATAATTCATTAGCAACTCATTATGCTAATCATTAAAATATTAGTGATAGTTTACTTTATTTAATTATTTTTCAATTACGAATAATTCGGAGATTATGTGCCGGAACTACTACTACTATGATACTAACTAATATTTTTTATTTACGTTAACTAACGTAATTAAAATATTATAATTTATTTGCTGAATGTTATCAGGGGAGTAGCTATAATGATCGTAAATGTGTAATTTAGTGCAGAACGACTTTAACTACATAAGTTCAAGAGCATTGTATTCATCTGAGCAATATCGGTCTAAATTAAGAAATCAATTTGCACTGTTTTGAAACCGGTATTTAAAAACCCTATTTCATCAAGCTCGATAAGTAGTTTCTGTTTTATCCTTTTAACAAAAATACACATGTGTTTATACAACTACGAGAGTAGATATTATATACAAATACCTACTTTAATCTTGAGTACTGTCTACGCTGATTTATAATCATTAAGTGTTTAGCAATAGTCAATATATAAATGGGAGTTGGCAGAAAATACCAGGGATGTCCACTTCAACATTTGATGACGTCGGACTGACTTTTTTATGATGAATTTTATACTGTAATTTATATAATCGAGTAGTGTCCCGACGGCGACGACTCATCTTGAAATGATTTGTTATTGCTAAGCTGAGGCAACCACATTTATTCCAATATAATTTTTTTTTTATTTGTTGGTCTTCAAAAAGGTATAAATAACTTATCTGAATAGATATCTAAATTATTTTATCTACTCACGGCAGCTAAATTAAGCATTGTTGTACTGTTTTCAATCTGCAAAAATAGTACTTTACGCATCTAGTGCGGAAAGTAGCATTTTGCATGGAAGTGTGGAGTTTGATTCCGAGCGACAGCGAGGGTAGTAAAACCACACGAGCAAAGCAAAATGCAGTTTTCGCACGAGTTGCGTACCGTACTTTATCTACGATTGTTGGATTTTAATAATAAGTTCAGAAAAAAATAATTAATAAACTTCCTGAATGTAAGTTCGAATTTCTCTCTCTTTTGATAAAGATGACATTAATTCATTAGTTGTATTTTGTGCCGAATTAATTATTTCGGGAGGCGTATTATTCTCCTCATATTCACTTAAATCACTCATCGTTTTTCACAAAAAACTCGATATAAACAGTTACTTTTATTAAACAAACAGCAAATTAGTTTTGTTAAATGTAAACAAACTCGCTAATCGTGCGTAAAGGTGAAGAATTCTTCTTTTTTACCACCCTAGGGTGGTAAAAAAGAGGAATTCTTCAGAATTATGAGACGCGCATGCGCAATGAATACAAGTACGTAAAGAATCACTTTCTACGTATCTAAACAGAGATTCAATGTTCATATTTCGTATCAATCGCAGATAAATGTCATTTTTCTTGATTCTTTTGTAACATGTCAAAAAAAAACAAGCAGAAAAATAATGAAGTGCAAGCAAAATATCAAAGTGTCAGGAAAATAACAGACAGCAAAATTTTAAGGAAAGGTTACTACATCGCAGGTTATGAACTCTCCCACATTGTTCATTTTTATATATTTAAGCGTAATATTTTGCTAAATATTTATATCTTTTTTGAGAATACCTTTAAAAATTATAATAATAAAACAAATTTTATTATTTTAAAAAATCGCTAAAAATTGAGATAAGAAACAGCTGTTAATATTTTTTTTAAAATGTATGTGGAATTTTTAAATGGTTAAATTATGTTATTTAAAAAAAAAATCTTTAGTGGAATTTTTCTGCCGTTAGTAGATAAAATATTGTATGTAACTATGCAGCAAAGGAGACATTCCTTACTCGTTTACAGATTACTTACTTCTGTTACATTTTAGGAGGTAATTAAAATTTTCCTGCCTCGGCTTCGCCTCTGCAGTAAATTTGTTTAGCCTATCCTCGCTTTTGGCTCGGAACTAAAACTTAAAAAACTTGTCAGAAAAATTGAATTTTGCTGCCTTGTATCATAATTAACTATTGCTCAATATTTCTTTGTTTCTAAGTATGAAATTAAGGCCGTTAACACGGGTTGCTGAACTTGCTTTGTTATTTCAAATAATATTATCATTTTTATATCACTTTATATTATACTAATAGTATTATCATTTGTATATCACTTCATATTATACTAATAATATTATCATTTGTATATCACACTTTATATTATTCAAATAATATTATCATTTGTATATCACTTTATATTATACAAATAATATTATCATTTGTATATCACTTTATGTTATACTAATAATATTATCATTTGTATATCACTTTATATTATACTAATAATATTATCATTTGTATATCACTTTATGTTATACTAATAATATTATCTGGATTTGGATTCGTTTCCTAGATCGGTTTTCACTTAGTTGATAAGTTCGACTTGGAATGTGGAGGTTCAAATTACTATGTTGAAACACTTATTATGTAATTACAAAAAAAAACAAAAAAAAAACGAATCTATACATTTTCAATAGAATAATAACCATCAACTAATAAACTTAATATCAAAAGTCATATTAAAAACCAGAGAGAGACGTAGCAATCACAATTTTCTTATTGCGTCTATTTATTTTTAAATTATACTATAATTTAGATTCAGTGAAAAAAAGATAACATTCCAAATAATATCTTATTCTGATTTTTTTTTTTTTATTTCAAGTTAAAACAAAACCGGTTATTGATTGAATCATTTTCGCTATTTGAACTTACGGAAAATAAGCTCATTAATAAAATTATTTCTTTACCTACACACGAGCGCATATATATATATATATATATATATATATATATATATATATATATATATATATATATATATATATATATATATAATAGTTGATATTATTATTCATATAAATTTAGAATAATAAAAGTGCTTAATTGATGCATTACAACTCGCAATTCGATTAATCATTTATAAAAGGATATTATATATATATATATAATATATATATATATATATATATATATATATATATATATATATATATATATATATATATATATATATATTTATATATATATCTTTATGTACATAATGCATTTACAAGGTTTGAATCGTTATGCTAAGTAAACACCTGTTCTGGTTATTTTTTAATTTATATATTTTCATTATTTATTATCAATATATGTTTTAACCTTGTTCGAATTTGCGAAGGAGATACAGCTACAAAATGTCTTTTGATATTTTTTTTTCTCTTTATTTTTTTTCTATCCAGTGTTTGCTTAAGGGTGTTTGTTTATGAAGTAATCTTCATTTGCATAAGGAAAAGTGAAGGCGTTGAATTTCGCGATGAATAACAGTTCAATTACCTTAAATTAAACTGAATTGGATGGCCGACTGACAACTAACTGTCTTTATGAATATTTACCATGTCATAAACGTTTTATATGATTATAATGGACACTGGATTATGAAAAAATAACTTATAAACCAACATGAAATAAAAAAATACAAGTAACAAATAAATACAAAAGCAAATAACGACTGATTAAAAATGAATCAAACTATCATGTTTATATTTTCATTAGCTTTTTCCTTCTTATTTTTTTTTACGTCCTGATCAACACATCATTAGGTTATTATTGGATGGGTGATCGCCCACTTATCACATCTACTTAATGTAATCATCTGTGTGAAACATATTTTTTTCACTTTTCGTTCTGAATCACCAGATAGGTCGGTGTCAAACACGTTGCGATTGAGGTATACTAGCCTACGCCGATTTTTTTTTTTTTTTTCTTTTACATTATTTATTATTTATTTTTATTATTATTGATGTGAGGGAGTTAGTGAGGTACGGTCTAAAGAAAAAACTTGTTTACCAACTAGTTTCGTAAAATATATTTACATCATCAGGGTAACATTTATGAACACAATACAAGACTTAAAGAAAGTTCTATGGTAAAGTTACCATAGAACTTTCTTTAAGTCTTGTATTGTGTTCATAAATGTTACCCTGATGATGTAAATATATTTTACGAAACTATAGTTGGTAAACAAGTTTTTTCTTTAGACCGTACCTCACTAACTCCCTCACATCTATACTTTACGGTTGCTAACTTCATCTTAATTTATTATTATTATTATTTATTTATTTTTTTAAATTTTTATTTTATTATTTTTATTTTATTATTAAATGATTTTATTGTTATTATTAATTAACGAATGTTTAAATTATATTATTATTTTTTCATTTTGTATCTGAGAACCTAAATTGAGGTACTAAACTTATGTTTTTTAAATAAACAAAGTTGTAATATTCTTGTCTCAATTATCAGATATTAAATGTTCACTTACTTTTTCTAGAAAATTATGTGTAATTTATAAAAAATGTATTCGATAAACCTAGTTCAATAATTGGAGTGTTTTTTAGTAAGTAGTAAATAGTTTGTATAATTTTTTAATACAAAAATTACTCGTGCAAGTCAATAAGAAACCAAATCGATAGTGTAAGTGGTAGTTTTCTTACCTTGGACACTTAGAGACAAATTTTAGTCATGATTATTGATTTTACTTTTCCTCATATAATTCAATTAATATTTTATCTTTTAAACCCATTTTTTTTACCTGACATCATGAATATTAGCTGGAATAATGCTCTAAAAGTAATAATTATATAGGTAAATATCCTTTATTTATTTATGATTTGTTAGCAACTAAAAAAGAAGTTGTTAGTCTAAACTTATGAGAGCATTGAACTAATTGTAATAAATTATTTAGACGGATACCTTCTGACCAATTAGTATCAATCAATTTAGACGGTACTTTCTCACCAATTCGTATCAATCAATTTAGACGGTACCTTCTGACCAATTCGTATCATTCAATTTAGACGGTACCTTCTGACCAATTCGTATCATTCAATTTAGACGGTACCTTTTGACCAATTCGTATCAATCAATTTAGACGGTAACTTCTGACCAATTCGTGTTCAATAATTGTAAAGTATTTTTTAACATTTTATAAATATAAAATAAATCATGCTGCAAAACTGATAAATAATATTTTAAAGCATTTCTTGTTTTACTTTTGACAGAGGTACTGAGAGAAAATATTTTTCTCTCGGTAATGTGTTTAGGCTGAAGCCGAGTATGAAATGAGGTCAAAATTATAAGTAATTAAAGTCAAGTTCCTTGACCGGTTCACTTTCAGATCTTTACGGATGTTTAAAAAATTGGAAGCTCTCTCTTGCAAGAAACTACCCAATTATTTGTATCGGATATATTATCTTTATCGCTGATTTTTTGATCCAAATCGAACTTGCGACCTTGATTAGAGAAAGTATGAAACTTCCAATGAGAGATCAAGTGCATTCGGTTATTTAAGATAAATGTACTCTTGTTTTTCAAGTATCTTTTGGTTTAGCGTTCAAAATAAATAGATTTTTCATGAACTTTCTTACTTTATCTTATCTTAAATCAGTGCCAGGAGCATCCGCTAACACATATAACTTTCATTTGGATTGGCTTGGCACATTCCATAACTTTGTCTTATGTACCTTTCATAAATTATAGAATATCATGACGACCTATTATCAGGCTTGCACTTTTGTGACATATCTGTATTAACATCCAAAGGTATTATTGAAATAAGAAGAACATTATCTTTTAAACTATGGATATTAATGGGCGACTTGCGTTTATTAGTTAGAGGTGGTTAGTTTTACATGTCTTTATTAGTTAGAGGTGGTTAGTTTTACATGTCTTTATTAGTTAGAGGTGGTTAGTTTTACATGTCTTTATTAGTTAGAGGTGGTTAGTTTTACATGTCTTTATTAGTTAGAGGTGGTTAGTTTTACATGTCTTTATTAGTTAGAGGTGGTTAGTTTTACATGTCTTTATTAGTTAGAGGTGGTTAGTTTTACATGTCTTTATTAGTTAGAGGTGGTTGGCTTTACTTTTATTTTTACTTGTTATATTTTAGTTATTGGTTTTTAATGTTTTTATTTGTCTTGTAACAAGCCTTCTTGTTTGATTTACGTCCTATGATTACGTACCTTATAGACAAGGCTAAGTAAATCGTGGTAAGACAATTTATTTTCTATGTACTTAAGCTTGTTTTTACGACCAGGAAGTGACTAAGCTATCCAACCTATAAAAATAGCTACTCGTATTAAATAAGTGTCGAGTCTTGGAGATTATTATTACAAGGATGTCTGTTCGGCTGTGATCGGGACGAGGGCTCGGGAACGATCGGTTTGGCTACCGTAGTCCTGGCTGGAAGCTGCAACCGATACTATGGTACTCTGGTACGTCTTAACAGGTTTCTGATTTATTCTCGTTCACATTCATTATCCATTAGTTTATTTACCAACCAAGCTACAACGTATAATTTACTTAATGCCTTCTCCTCACCCCCGCCCAACGACAAATGTCCATTTGCTCATATTAAATTATACCTCTTTTTTCACGATAAAATTATCTGATCTTTTTCAATATAATTTATTATATTAATAATTTTACCAATAATAAAAATAAAAAAAATCCACGAGAAAATATTAAATGGCTTTGAATATCCTGTAATTTTTTGTCCTGTTTACCTTAATTGTCTATTTATTTTAGGATGTAGCTGGACAAATTAGCGAAGAGGCATTATTATCTAAACATTATAAATCGTTTTTGCTGAGTAAATGGGTATGTAAACATGTGTACAGATCTTTAGAACTGATTGCAATATTTTAATGTGACCTTCGAAAAAAAATTATAAATAATTTTTCTTACAACTATGTTAACAACGATATTTGAGCTTAAATATGTGTCTTATATTTATTTATCCTTGATAAATATCATTTGAATAATTTTTTTTTTTTAGTTAGAAACTACGTACTTTGTTTACATTCTAGGTTTTTCAGGTGAAGATCGCGTTATAGGAGTTTTGAAGTCGAACGTTTCGTTTCCATGGCTAGAAGCATTTTAGCCATGGAAACACATGCATTTACACACACATGCATTTTATTTTTTTTTAATATTGATCATTGTGTACCCTGAAGATGCTTCCAGTAATGAAAGCGAAACTTCGGATTCCTAAAAATCTAAATTGTAATCATGACTGAAGCCACGGAAGCCTTCACTCCTGATTTCGTAATTTACTTACTACTGCCTAAGACTTGAATCTAGACGCTCCTCCTTTTTATTCTTCGTCGAAAATGATGATGGTAAATTGTAACAACGATAATGACATTTTAATGATGATGAGGTTGGGTCATTGAAACTCACGATCTTTTTTCTCGATGTTCTAGATTATTTCCTATACTAATTCTAGTCATTCTTCTACTAGTTTTCTGTAGAGAACTTGTTGTTTTTTAGTAGCTTCTCGCTGTATAATATAATCTTTAATGATGGTCACCAACCACATACCAGTTAAGAAAACCCTTATAAGTTTAAGGTGGCAACAATTTCTGCTTCTTTTGTCAGCAGTCGTGTTTTTTATATTTAAATGAATAGTCTATTAATTGTAAACAAAATTATGAGAATCACCGGTAGTTATAAAGTTTTTAGTTAAAGCAAGCGCCTGCCTCTCTTAAATATAAGATGATAAGTGCTTGGAGGAAATCTGACACCTGCTGATTAAAGAGGCTCTTTAGACGCCTACTTGAGCCAATAACTTCTTGAACCATCCCTCATCTAGGAAACTGTATCTCCAAAGCGCTTTTTTTTTATCCAACAGGAAGTTCGGAGCTGTGCATTTTACCAGCTACATCTTCTTAATACCCAAAGAATTCTCTTTTTTTTTCAACAAAAACAACATGTTTCAAGCTATTCTCTAAGCACATTTCGTATGTTCTATTCTCTCGTGAACCATTCCGAATTGAAATACACAATTGTTATACTACTCAGTTTAGAGGTTGTTACTTATAAACGGTTACTTCTTTCATCATTTTATATAGGTAGAAAGGTTTCCAAGGTTTGAGTAATAGATATTTACAATCCACCAGTTCTACCATCTCTTATTGTTTTGACCTTTTACTCTTTCTTAAGAATAACCACAACCGAGGTAGTTCACTTAAATTACTTGAGTAATTTAGCAATTGTATTATAGCTGGAAATGTTGGTTTGTGTTAAACACGTCGTGCTTATCAAAGACATAGTTATAATCTTCGGACATGGTTAGAGGGTCCATGGTAAAGCAGCATGGACTCACCTTTAGGTCAAGGTCAAGTTTATTTTCCCTGCCTCTTTCTTCGGTCTACACTTTTAATTACTTTCGACCCATCCTTAAAACAAAAAATCCGACTACACTTTGTCCGTTATTAGAAGGAGTATTCTGGTGAAGTAACTATGTAGAATTAAGATTTTTTAGCTTTGATAAGAAGCTTATTTTTTTTTATGAAGCGACTACAATATTAGTACTTTCTAGTAAGATTTCCTTTTAAATAATAGGTTGTTGACTTTCATTTAATTATTTGATCGTGTTTTGAATAATCGAGTTATCTATTTTTTAAATTCTAAAATTATTTTATAGAACTCAAAGCACAACATTAATACATTTTTTTAACAGTGTTTTTTTTTAAATAAATTATACCCGTTCTGTATGATACTTCTTAGGTTACATGTATTTTCTAAAAGAGTTCCTGTTTTTAAAACAATTGTTTTTTCCTCTAATGTAATTTCCAAAGACATTAATTGTAACTGAAAACTCGGAAACTGTGTTGTGATTCGTTGTGGAAAACAACTAAATTTAAATATACTCACAAGTTTCTATACACTAGACACGCACAAACAAAATATACATTTTTTAAAGATATTCTTCACAAAACTATGCACAGAGTTATCAAGTGCTTGTAGCTTTATTTATTTATTTATTTATTTTTTTTTTGAGTAATTTATTTAAAATATATTGCTTCTGAGCTTAGCGAAGGTAACGGAAGATAGCTTTCGATAGTATAGACTATAGACTACCGTTATAAATAATGAACAACGTAAAGCTAATCTAGATTTATTAAACTGTACAATGTAAATTAAGAAATCGGAGATTGAGTACTCACTATGTTCTGTATTATAGGGGTAATCACTATCTATGCAATGGGTACTGACCATGTTCTACATAGTGGGCTACTCACATATTAAAAGAATGTTATAGTATTACAAACCTTATAAACATTTTTTTCTTTCTTTTTATGTGTTAAGGTCCTCATACCCGATCAAACATTTTGCGCAAACATAACGTTTGCGCTAAGCTGATACCGGGCAAATTTAGGCCATACGCGTCAAACATCAAACAGCCCACTGTCAAAATGTTTGCACAAACATTTTGACCGTGTATGGGGCTGTTTAATGTTTGACGTGTAGCCTAAATTTACCCGACATCAGGTTTGCGCAAAATGTTTGATCGTGTATGGGGGCCTTAGAAAATACTTTTTGCTTACTTTCCTTTAATTAAAATTTAGGAAATTTTTAATTATTCGTTTATTTTTTGTTTAACCCTCGAGTGCGCGCGGTCTAATATACAGACACGAAGAGGCGCGGACCCCTGATAGGACTTACTCTGTTTAAAAATATATATATATATATATATATATATATATATATATATATATATATATATATATATATATATATTATAAAACATATTTAAATTGGTTTTATGATTTTATTAATTTTTTAATATATAAAATACTGTTGTTTAGTCTCATAGTTTATAAGCACAGAATTAGTCAGTCTCAATTATAATTTTGAAATTTTTAATTTTTTCTGTAAATCTTTATTATTTTATTTTTAAATTCAGGTATCATATCAATTTATGTTGTATTATATGCACAAATTTCACTAAAATTAGCATAATACTAAAATGTAAGTGAACGTGGCGCGGGTCCCCTGTCAGGACAATATGGGCACAGAATTGAAGTATAATCACGTACGATGTCAAACAGTGACTGATTCTCTTGAAAAAAATCAAGAAAAATCCCTATCTTCCAATCGCACCCACATCTATCTCAATTTTACAGTTATATCTCAAATTTAGGCATCACAGGACCGCGTGTTCCCGAGGGTTAAGGAGTCTCAAATATATATATTTTTTTAAATAGGTTACTGATAATAATTTAAATAAACAAAACTCATTCTAATAACCTTTTACAAATCTAATTTTCTTAACAACTATAATTATTTGAATTAACAATGTTTTCTCTCTCTCGAAGATAAACTATTTTAAATATTAGATTTTTTTTTCTGTGACCTATCTACGATAAACGCCCAATTTACAAGTTTATTTTACCATGTCCCATTTACATATACTACGTAATGATTAAATGTTAGAAACTGTTAAGTAATTTGCGTGACTTGAAGGGATTGGATTCAACTTGATTTCTATATTAGCCGAGCGCTTGTAGCGTTACATGAATTAAAAAGGCACGCTACACGCTCGTCTCTAGTCTAAATATCCTAAGACCTTTTTTTTATTGCTAGCATTATATTATAAAGGGCAGAATTATAAAAAAAAAAAACTTTCTATTTTTGAATCCAATACCTTTCGTTTTTTTAATATTTAATTTTTGTAATTATATTTTAAATTGGTTTTAAAAGAGGTCAAAATGGTACAGGTACGAATATACTTTTATTAATTAGCACATGTACCATATTTTATTTATTTTTTATTTTTATTTTTATTTTTTTATTGATTGAATTAATAAATGATATTATAGATTTAATTGGGTGATATATTGTATACTTAAAAAATTAGAATACTTTTTTTTAATGCTAATTACATACTAATAAATAAATTGAGGAAATTATTCTTGTATATAAAATAATTACGACCAATACATGGAAATATAACAATACAATATCATTGTGACAAATCTTCACCAATGAAAGCTGTAATGAGAGAACAATTAAAACTATTTTTATTAATTTAAATATTAAAGTATGGTCCTAATGAAACAGAATAGTATCTTGAAGTTTTCAATTTTCTATTTATATATTTATACAAATTCTAATTAAAAAAAAAAAAATGTTCTTAACATAAAGGGTAGTCAAAAAGTACTTTGCCTTATTATTTTGTAATAAATGTTCTTTGTCTTAATGCTTTTATTCGAAATATTATTAACAAATTAAATAATTAAATAAAATATTTTATCTCCAGTAGGGAGAAAAAGTTATGATTTTGAATAAGTTTAGAGGGACTAAAGTAAGTCTTTTCATCCCTGAACTCAAAAAGTAGGGAGAAAAAGTAAAAGTAGGGTGAAAAAGTAAAGTAGGGCAAAAAATTAAAAATTGTAACTTAATTATTTTATAAATAGTAGAAAATGAATGGCTAACGTAATGAAGTTGTTGAAATCAGGTTGGCGGCACTGCTTTTTGGACCATGATTATCTTTGTTTATAACCTGCATCTAAATAACCTTCTATTTAAGTTTAATTCCAATTCTTATTTATTTTTAATATTGAATCTCTTATATTTGCTATTAAAAGTGCTAATAATTATTGTTATTTATTAAAATAATGAATAAAAACTGTGCAGTGAACGAAAATGTGTATTTTCTTCCTACTGGAGATAAAATATTGTTTGAACCTCGAGAGTAAAGTGACATTACTCCCCTCGCGATAATTATCTCCCTCGGCTGCGCCTCGGGATTTAGGGACCATGGTTCCTTCGGCTTCGCCTCAAGAACCAACTCTTTCGCTCAGGGAATAATGGCTTACTTTACTCCCTAGGTGCATAAATAACTATATTTTTATAATAGGTAGGAACACAGACACATAAGCTGCAAGTATGTAGTTTTTATCTAAAGATCGATTTCAAAACTAGTCAAAAAAAGATGCTTGGTCTTCCTGGGGTGCACATTTCGTCTCTTTAGGTGTAAGTTTTGCTCCTAATGCTGTAAGCACCTTGAGAGCATTCATGCGGGTGGGTCAATTAGCGGACCAACAACCAACGGACCAATTTGGGGGGACCAGTAACGTCAGGTCACCTGGAGGCCGATTCTGTAACTTTGAAACCTCCCTTTTCATGTGGTTATGTATAAAAAATTTGTTATGAAGATGCACTGTGCAACCTGACAACGTGAATCTATAACTTTGTCTGTAGTTATATAAGGAGTAAGTTGATATATAAAGTTTCATATATATCCACTCAAAATTATTCTTGTTGATATAATTCTTCAGGTTAAGTAGTTATATATCAAACCAAGTTAATATCAAAACAAAGTAGCGCCATTATTGTTTTCATTCTCATTTTTTTTTGGACTGCAACAATAAAACAAATAAAAAATAAAAAAAATAGCCACAGGGCAAAACACAGATTGAGGACAAAAGACAAGACAGGAAAACTAAATAAGAGAAGTTAAGGGTAAATGCAAGCACAGGAAGGGCAATAAACAAACACAGGGACTACAACAAAATTGCCTCCACCAAGCCACCGTTTCCCGGCGTAGTTCTACATTCGTCCACAAATAGCGCTGGCATCACTTTACAGATCACTACATTATATATATAACACATATAATGTAGCATCACTACATTATATATAACAACAATTTGATAAATATCCAAGTTTGATATTAGTCAAATTTTTTATATATGTCAAAAAAGTTACAGAATCAGCCTCCTGGACCCTTGGAAACGCGTCATCACCGGAACACCAATAATATTAAATTAAGAACAGAAAACTATCAAACTTTATGGGGGAAAAAATCGATTAATTAGCTTTAGTTGTACATCATGTATGATGGTAATATTTGTTAAGTTAAGAAAGTACGCTTGGGCTACATATTAGTTAAGATGCAAGCTGTATTTATTAGACGTGACTTGAGTTTATTGTCGTAGCTAGAAAATGTATTGTTAAATATTATTTCAATGCAATCGCAGGAAAATAGAGAACAAACTCTTCATAAATAAGCTATTTTAAGTCCAAGACTGGTCTGGACTGTTTGACTGATGACTTAATCTGTAAATATGAATATTTGAAAATATGTCATTCGACTTTCTTACAAGTTTAGAAGGTATTTGACTAAGTTAAAACGACACTTTTATTTTTTAAAGGGTAAATATGGAGATAGTAAGTCTTCAAACGTCCATCATAATGGATAAACAAAAACAAGAAAAAAGAAAATAAATAAATAAAAGTTAAAAAAATAAAGATATGTATATGTACAAAAAACCATTCAGTAGGATTAAAAAGGTTAACCGGTTCGTCATGTTAACTTGTTTTGAAACGACCAGACAGTGAATCTTCTCAAGTTTCAAATTATTTAACTATCTACCAAGTACATAACTTCTAAATTCTATATCATTGTTAAAATTAATTATAAATTCAATGTGTGAATAATGTATTATATTTCTATTTTTATTAAACATACTTAAATTTTTAAGTTTTTGGTAGTAGTCATACTACGGAAAGTTTAAATTTTAATTTAAATCAAATTATAATTATTATTGACAACGGGAGACAGACAGAGAAAAATAGACTCCCTCGATCCACGGGCTTTCTATATTTCCAGTAAAGACGCTCTAGCTAACTAAGCTACACTGGAGAATAATTTCCTCTGTCGTTAACGATACCTAGTCCCGAATTAAGCTTTCAATTTTTCCACTAGTCTAGGAATCGACATTTACGATAATAGAATTAGACTGAGAAATAACGCTTATAATTATAAAGTACCCGATTAGTACCTGTACCTAGTAGTATCCCGGCACTGGAGTCTATTTTTCTCTGTCTGTCTCCCGTTTTTAAATATAATTATTATTTTATTTAAATAAATATACTTCTTGATTTCGAGATTTGATTATAGATTTGTTAAATTTTATTTGTAGGTCGTCTTCATTTTTGCATTCGAATATCGCAATTTAATAATTGTTCTTTGTAATTTCCATTAGTTAACATCGCATGTTTAATATTAAATGTTAATTGCATTTTTACTTTCTCATATAAAGAGAAAGTATTGGAATGGTGCGAAAATTTGATTTTGGGATTTATTTATACGTTTTGAGGTCCGTCACCTGAGTCCGAAAAAGTGGTTTTTAAAAAATCTTTGTCTGTCGTCGTGTGCAGACGCGTGGAGCCTGAACTACTGACGAAATTTAGCATACATGTCCAGAAAAATCATACCCCGAGGCGAAATCGAGAACTGAATTTTAGCTCCAAATTCGGGGCCTTAAACGTATAAGAATGTTTTTAAAAAAATTGACCCTCAACTTCCTTTGACGTACGCGTTTAAAGCTATTTTCTCACGAGATGGATTTTGCTTGGGAAAACAACTTAATATAGTTAGATTGGCATTTAAAAACACTGCATTCAGAATTTTTTTAAATTAAAAATCGTCGGAACCGTTTTCGAGAATTTTTTTTTTTAAATTCATTTCTCAATTTCGCTTTGAGGTGTGGTTTTTTCTGAACTTGCATCCCAAATTTCATAAAAATCGCCCTTGTAGTTTAGGCTCCATGCGTCAGTACAGACTGCAGATTAACGTTTTTAAAAGCCATATTTTGGACTCAAGGGACCTCAAAACGTGTAAATCCATCAAAATATCGAATTTTCGCGCGATCACAATACTTCCTCTTTATATATACTACGTATGTAAGAAAGTAAAATATAGGTATGTATGTATTAGGGAGTTAATATATAGAAATGGATTCTCGTTCCAATCATTTTGCTTAGGTGCTGGAATCAATGTTTTGATTTTTTCTTTTCTTAAGGTACGTTTTCCAAGACGCGACTCCAGCGATAGTCGTTGAGGACTCCTCTTCTGAGTTTACGTGTAACTGTTTTCCTAGGCAAGCGACTCTACCGATAGTCACTAGAGACGCTAGCGTCGATCGCTGAGCGATTGCAGCCGTCTGCTCCAGGAGCAGTCATAATCGCAGTCGCTGGCGATCCTAGCAATGCAGCGCTGGTGAAACCAACCTGTGGCGGTCAAACTGGGAGGATTAATTAAAATAAACGAACCAATTCAAAGTTAAAAATTATTTGAATAAATTAGTATTATAAATACTATATCATAATATAATTTAATTTAATTGATATAATATAATGTAATATCATAATTAAATTTAATTAATAATATATTATGTAAAATAAATATATATAATATAAATATATACATATAATATAAATATATTAATTATTAAATTACTCAAATGGAACCAAGAAAACAGAATATTTATTGTTTCATTTAAATAGATATTTCACTTGCCTTTATTCGATATGAATCCAGCAGAATTATAAATTTAAAGAAAACCACGAGAAGTGAGAATTGTTTCTCGCCGTTTAGAACAATGCGTATTCTGGCTTGCTTGCTTGTAGAAACAGAATATCCGTAGGGAAAGGACAATTACTCGCGCTAAAACACCCTCTATTTCATTGGTCCCCGCCCTTTATTTCCCGCCGGTTTCTTCAAATGAGAGAAATGCCCGCTCTACAGAAGGGGGAGAAGAAGGTTTGTAACTACTCGCGCTAAAAATCAAACATTTTCATTGGCTCCCGCTGTTTTTTGCCCGCCGTTTTCTTCAAATGGGAGAAATATAAATAAAAGGATTTTCTTCATACATAGTTTTAAAAGGGCGGATAAAGACAATCTTGCCAGAAAAAACAGTGCCGCTTCTGCTTTTGTGGTGATTTATTATTTAGTGATCATGTCTTCCAATAAGCTTTATTTTTCCTCTGAGGAAGATGAAAAGCTCATCGAATCAGTGCGGAAACATGGAGCTATTTTCGATTTACAGCATTCGATGTACCGAGATACACGAGTTAAGGACAATATTTGGAAAGAGGTTGCAGAGTGTGTGGAAAGATCGGTAAGTTTAATAATAAATAACCAATAGTTCTTGTTAATTTTATAATAATAGTTTACATAATATTTTCATAGTTATAAAAGTAGTTTTTATTATACAGTTTTTAAAACATCGGTTTTAAAAACGTCTTGCTCCAAATGATTTTTAATCAGTTGCACGAAACAACTCTCCTCTTTCTTGTTTTAAAAATTTGATGTGCTCCTTTTCGAGAAGAACTCATAAATTCCTAGGCAATAATATCATCATCTTCTTCTTCCAATAGTAAATATGTCATTAGTTTTTTCTTAAAACTCATAATTAAATTAAAAACTACCGTGTTCGCATCTACTGCTAGTTACCTACTGCAGTCGCAAATACTAATGCAATAGTCGCTGGAGACGCGTGTAGGAAAACACCTATTATAATTTTGTGCCAGCGACTATCGCTCAGCGTCTATCGCTGGAGTCGCGTCTTGGAAAACTTACCTTTAGACTTGATTATCTTTTCTTTGTATTAAAGTGTTTTGAAGCCAGATTTCAGATTACATTTTATTTATCTTGGTTTTGAGTATCATGATCCCCATGTATTGGTATTGGAGTTTTTGACTTCGAGATTAAATTAGCTTTGTTTAGTTTACTTTTTAGGTAGACTAAGTTTTTGAAATTTATGAATTCCGGGATTTGAGAATACATTTTCTTGAGCTAGACAGTTCGTGATTACATTTTCCTTATCGCAGGTCGAATAGTTTTCGAGATTTCAGTATATATTTTCTTGTGGTACATTTTCCTGATTATAGGATTTATATAGTTATAGGATTATAGGATTATAGTTCCTTAGTTTTCTCGCCAAAATTATCCGATGGATTTTTTTTATGAATTATATTTCCTAAACTAAAAGATTTAAGGAGTCATTTTAATGTTTTAGGATTAAACTTTCTGCACATAAAGGCGATTTCTGAATCCATTACTGTCCTCAAAAACTTATATAAAACAAAAGCAAACTAACCAACTTTTGTATAAATTTTGGAGTCAATACAGGATTAATAGCAGACAAAAATATCTTATTTTTTTAACTTTCTTTAATATTACTTGATTTATTTTTATATATACGCACTGACGAATGAACTTAATAAAGTTTCTGAAGGTATGAAATCGTTACAGTACTTAAATCGACTGCTACCATTGAATAATCAAAGTGAAGTTTAAGTAAATAACAAAAATAAACTAAATCAATTTCGACTACTCGTTACAACTTTTCTTGAACTAACTTAAGTTAGTTAAAACAACAGCGAACTAAATAACGCTTAACAAGTGAAATGGATCTGAAATACTCAAGAGGTAATCGAATAACACTAAACTTTACCATGAACAATGAACATGCTTTTAAAGTATTCTCTTAAATACACATCGCCTTCTTACAAATATCAGGTAATCTCTATCTTCTTTGTGGCTTGTCATAAGTGGAGTTGTCTCATTTAGTTTTGTTATTGCACCCTCTGCGCAAAAGAAAAGAAATGACTTTGTTTGATTTCATTGTTTCTTTTATATCTAATTTTAAACTATTATATAATTGTGCATTAATTTAAGTGACAGTAATTTTTCACCTCTTTTTAATTAATTGAAATTCTAATACTAAACGATTCTGTTACGTGCAAGTATACTCAATTTTGAAATACTATTATTGTAGGAATGTTACTTTTCTAAGATATTTGATGAGAAATTAATCTTTTATTGTAAATAAATCTGTAACACCGTTTTATATAACTTTAAAGTTGGAGTAACTGTTTAGAATGTGAAATTAGCTTATTCCTTACGAACCAATTTGTCTTTGAAATAATAGATTAAAATCTGGGAATTTTCGAAACAATCTTGACAGATTTGTTCTTTTTCTGCACAAGGCCCAAACTCTATATTGTCTTTAACTTAAATCATAATTTTGCATTTCTAATATATATGTGTATAAATAAAACCAATTAGTTTTTGGTTTATCATTCCTTTTATTTTATTCAACTTCTTCGATATCAAATTTGAACTAATGTGTTTGTTATCAATAATTCCTGGTATTTGTCGACGACAACTTATTCTTCAGTTCCAGGATCTCCTTCGGATCTTATCATGGTCTTGTATAATTTATTTGGTCAAAACATTTTCTTTTTTTCATTTTCTTGTGAGTTATATACTGGACCTATGTTCAGTGTATTCTAGATGTGAGGGAGGTATTCCCCACGGAGCCCGAAGGCTCCCCTTCCGATCGAGCCTACGGGCGATATAGCCACCCCCCTATCCGCTCCCGCTTATCGATCCCTCTTAATTGTAATTGAATTATTTAAAGGAAATACTCCGACAGGGCCAACCACCTTTCCGGTCCGATATACCTCGAGAGTGCATCGGTAAAATTACAAGGGTTGGGAAAAGCGCTCTCGATCCGGCCAGACTCTTCAGGCGGAAACGACAGAGCTTTTCCATGGAAACTGATTTCAGGATTGGACCGGAACCGAGAGAAAATCAGGAAATCCTACCCGAACCGCAATGGAAAATGTTTTTTTCCCCGAATCTCCAAAGTCTCCTTTTTCAACTATTCGCCTTACGTGTAAGAAAATCCTTATTTCTTTAAATAAGTGCTTCCACGTTCTTTCTTTTCCCTCTTTGTATAATTAATCGCCACTTTCATTTCCTCGTACAGTACTATGGTATTACAAACGGTTTAACATTTAAAAAAAAAACAAAAAACATTACAGCTCAAACGTCTTAACGTCATCTCACCTCAAACCACTTCGCTTTCCCAATTGAAGCACTAAACAGTCTTTTCATAATCTCTTTGATGGTTTCGGAGAGTGCTCGAATATAGATTTCTCGGGGGTGGCTCTCCCCGAGCCCTCAAGGGAGTCCCAAAGGGTCTCGAAAAACCCTAAGCTTTCTTCGGAGACACTTTGCCTTGATTTATAGGATCCAGGCGCCCTTGTTGGAATATCCTGAAGAGGTTTCCTAGTAGATAGTTCCTTCGTTGGAATTTCGAGTTCGGGTCGGATTGCGGTCGTAAATTCTTTTTTTTATTCGTTGGCGAGTATTTTCTGACCGGTATAAAGAAGTCGCCATACATTTCTTATTCGAAATGCCGGGCTTTACCATTTCGTTACTATGGTGATTCCGAACTCTTTTCTTGAAAAATAAACTTAATGGAAAATACAAGTGAATGATGCTCCTGCGCCTGAGGGTGACATGTTAGCGTTGAATGGCGAGTCGGCTTAACTTTCAGTGGTTAAGTGTTCTTGAACCAATTTTTCAATTGAAGTGACTTCGTTACCTTAAAGAACTCTAACAATAGCGAAACCTCTTTCTCTGTCAATATTTCATACACCTAACAACATTATAAGGGTTCTTAGAGGCTTTAGGTGGGTAAATGCGATAAGGCAACTTTTATATCCTGGGACGGGATACTAAAGTAAATACAGATTTTTCTGTATTTGAAATGGTTTAAGCCCTTATAGAAAATGTTTAAACTTTTATCTCTAGCTTAGAAAATAGAAGAATTTAAAGTTACCAAGGAATATTACTGTTGAAAATAAAATGTATATAAAATGAACATTTATGAAGAATAAATAAATGAAATATGCGACACGTATATTTATCCTTCCTGTTATCTTTAGCACTTAATCCGTTTGACATTATTTAATCTTGGAAATATGGAAAAAATAGATATAATACGTGCCTACTTTACTTAAATTAATAAAAGTAAAGGTACTTAATTTTATTCTATAATAAATATAGTTATAACGACAACTGTATTATACATTCTAATTAAATGCTGCCTTGTATTTTTATAGTAATGCATACTTTATACTCGAATAATTGAAATATATGATTTTAATCTTAATACTAAGGACTTATATGGGTATAAGGGGGGGGGGGGGGTTCTAATATTTTTAATTTTTTTTTATATTCGTTTCTTTAATTATAAGAATATGCGGTAGATTAATTTTGCTTAGCTTTCTATATGGTCTTGTATGACTTATGCCGCATTATTTATTTGTATGACTTGATGCCGCATACCAAAACATAGTTAGGTTGTTAAGGTCTTTGAAGCAAGTTGAAGACCTTGACAGTTCTTAAATAGGCAATTTAATTCCTAGAAACTTGTAAAATGTTAGTTCAACTTGATTTCCTGTTACAGCATTCTATGATTTCAAGGCACTTTGGAAAACAAACATATTTAACTCGTCTTTCAGTAGTTGCGGTGGTTTGTATTGATCTTCTTGAACTAAGAAATACTGTAATTTGGAAAACATACATATTTATCTCGTCTTTCCGTAGTTGTGGTGATTTCTATTGATCTTCTTGAACTAAGAAATAATGCAATTTGGAAAACAAACTTATTTATCTCGTCTTTCAGTAGCGGTGGTGATTTCTATTAATCTCCTTGAACTAAGAAATAATGCAATTTGGAAAACAAACATATTTAACTCGTCTTTCAGTAGCGGTGGTGATTTCTATTAATTTTCTTGAACTAAGAAATAATGTAATTTGGAAAAGAAACATATTTAACTCGTCTTTCAGTAGCGGTGGTGATTTCTATTAATTTTCTTGAACTAAGAAATAATGTAATTTGGAAAAGAAACATATTTATCTCGTCTTTCCGTAGTTGTGGTGATTTCTATTGATCTTCTTGAACTAAGAAATAATGCAATTTGGAAAACAAACTTATTTATCTCGTCTTTCAGTAGCGGTGGTGATTTCTATTAATCTCCTTGAACTAAGAAATAATGCAATTTGGAAAACAAACATATTTAACTCGTCTTTCAGTAGCGGTGGTGATTTCTATTAATTTTCTTGAACTAAGAAATAATGTAATTTGGAAAAGAAACATATTTAACTCGTCTTTCAGTAGCGGTGGTGATTTCTATTAATTTTCTTGAACTAAGAAATAATGTAATTTGGAAAACAAACATATTTATCTCGTCTTTCCGTAGTTGTGGTGATTTCTATTGATCTTCTTGAACTAAGAAATAATGCAATTTGGAAAACAAACTTATTTATCTCGTCTTTCAGTAGCGGTGGTGATTTCTATTAATCTCCTTGAACTAAGAAATAATGCAATTTGGAAAACAAACATATTTAACTCGTCTTTCAGTAGCGGTGGTGATTTCTATTAATTTTCTTGAACTAAGAAATAATGTAATTTGGAAAAGAAACATATTTAACTCGTCTTTCAGTAGCGGTGGTGATTTCTATTAATTTTCTTGAACTAAGAAATAATGTAATTTGGAAAACAAACATATTTAACTCGTCTTTCAGTAGCGGTGGTGATTTCTATTAATTTTCTTGAACTAAGAAATAATGTAATTTGGAAAAGAAACATATTTAACTCGTCTTTCAGTAGCGGTGGTGATTTCTATTAATTTTCTTGATCTAAGAAATAATGTAATTTGGAAAAGAAACATATTTAACTCGTCTTTCAGTAGCGGTGGTGATTTCTATTAATCTCCTTGAACTAAGAAATAATGCAATTTGGATAACAAACATATTTAACTCGTCTTTCAGTAGCGGTGGTGATTTCTATTAATCTCCTTGAACTAAGAAATAATGCAATTTGGAAAACAAACATATTTAACTCGTCTTTCAGTAGCGGTGGTGATTTCTATTAATTTTCTTGAACTAAGAAATAATGTAATTTGGAAAAGAAACATATTTAACTCGTCTTTCAGTAGCGGTGGTGATTTCTATTAATTTTCTTGAACTAAGAAATAATGTAATTTGGAAAAGAAACATATTTAACTCGTCTTTCAGTAGCGGTGGTGATTTCTATTAATCTCCTTGAACTAAGAAATAATGCAATTTGGATAACAAACATATTTAACTCGTCTTTCAGTAGCGGTGGTGATTTCTATTAATCTCCTTGAACTAAGAAATAATGCAATTTGGATAACAAACATATTTAACTCGTCTTTCAGTAGCGGTGGTGATTTCTATTAATTTTCTTGAACTAAGAAATAATGTAATTTGGAAAAGAAACATATTTAACTCGTCTTTCAGTAGCGGTGGTGATTTCTATTAATCTCCTTGAACTAAGAAATAATGCAATTTGGATAACAAACATATTTAACTCGTCTTTCAGTAGCGGTGGTGATTTCTATTAATTTTCTTGAACTAAGAAATAATGTAATTTGGAAAAGAAACATATTTAACTCGTCTTTCAGTAGCGGTGGTGATTTCTATTAATTTTCTTGAACTAAGAAATAATGTAATTTGGAAAAGAAACATATTTAACTCGTCTTTCAGTAGCGGTGGTGATTTCTATTAATCTCCTTGAACTAAGAAATAATGCAATTTGGATAACAAACATATTTAACTCGTCTTTCAGTAGCGGTGGTGATTTCTATTAATTTTCTTGAACTAAGAAATAATGTAATTTGGAAAAGAAACATATTTAACTCGTCTTTCAGTAGCGGTGGTGATTTCTATTAATCTCCTTGAACTAAGAAATAATGCAATTTGGATAACAAACATATTTAACTCGTCTTTCAGTAGCGGTGGTGATTTCTATTAATCTTGTTGAACTAAGAAATAATGAGAAACTTATTTAAACTATGATATTCCTGAGTTTAGCCTTCTGTCTTCTTACATGGCTCCTAAGCAAGAAAGTTCTATTTTAGGTAATTTTATTATTTTTATACTTCAAAATTTAAAGGACTTCATAAGACATCTTTATTCTTTTTAGTTGGAGCTTTTTAGATTTGACTTTATTTTGAAAGTTATCGAATGAAATAGAAAGTGTGCATAGAGAAATATATTTTTATTCACATGTAATACATACCACGATTTCATGATTTTTCGCTTTTCTCGTGTTGTAACAACTTTAATAAGACTCGAATACAATCTGAGGTTTATCTTCCATCAGAGAACGACCTAATTTAACAATTTAAGAAGTTTAAAAATAAATAAAAAACGTGAAAAATAAAAGTTTTAGGATGTCGTTCGAAGGTAAAACCTTCAAAAGATTATTTATTAGTAGGAACATCTTCACGTTTTGTTCTCTAAAAGAACCGTAGCTGAGGGTTAATTTAAATCGCCATTATATTCTTCGGACTGGCAATAATCCGTAGTTATAATTGTGATTTTTTTAACGGAAAAATCTAAAAAAAAAAAAAAAATCCACATTTTATTTTTAAATAATTAACGGAGCTTGATTTTTAATTTAACATTTTTAAAGAATAATAAAATTTTACCCTAACCTACTTTCGAAAAAAAGTCCATTTATAACAATTCTCGTTAAATTCCTCCCCTTATCATATATTACCTACGTTTTACACCCCTAAATATATATTTTTACACACATTTTTATCGCTGCCACTGCAAAAAACAATTTATAATTGCCTGCATTATTTTTTTTCTTTAATCTTCAATTTTGGAAAAAAAATGAATTATCGTAATGAATTCAAAACTTTTTTTTAGTGATTTAGTACTTCCTGATTACCGCCAGGGGAATAAATCAGAGTGATTAACAGCCCCGTTCCCCCTACGTTCCCCCTTTACTTTACTCCGATGCCATTTTTTTTCACCTTTTTTTTTTTTTTCATTCGCGATTCCATTGGATATTAAAACGACCTTAAAAAAAATTGTGCCTCAGTAAAGAAATATGGATGTAAATGATTGATCATTGCAAAAAAAGTTTTGTTTTTTTCGTATTTAACTTGTAAATTACATGCCACTTTATTCTATAAATCAGTTATTGAGAGGTCGTGTTGAGAGTATAAAACTTGAAAATGATTAATTGACTCTTAATATATATATATATATATTTTATTTATGGTACAATTTTTTATTATTATTTTTTTTATTGTTACTTTACTTAAAATGGGAAAGATGTTTTGCTGTGGTGGTGATCCACGAAATGTTTGTCTTGTTTCAACTAAACGATTCTTTTTTCACGCTATTATGAGCAATCGTGATTTTTTTTATAGCATCCCGTATTAAAAAAAAAAAAAACCATGCGCATCATATATGGCGCTATTGCGCCATATATTATTATTATTATTAATATATATATATATATATATATATATATATATATATATATATATATATATATATATATATATATATATATATATATATGTGTGTGTATATATATATATATCTCCCTGTAATATAATTTTTTTAAATTCGTTTACATTCATTCTTACTAGAACACTTTTTTGCAACATATATTTTTTAACTACATCATATTGTTTTACTAATTACTTGATAATCTCTCACTTTATAATTATTTATTAACTATTATGTATTTAAATTGGCCGCCATCTAGAATCAAAATCGGGGTATCGTAATAGTACATTACGCGTCAAGTGCGGAAAGTAGCATTTTGCATGCGAGTGTGGAGTTTACACCCGAGCGACAGCAAGGGTGGTAAAACCACACGAGCAATGCAAAATGTCGTTTTCGCACGAGTTGCGTACCGTACTTTATCTACGATTGTTGGATTTAAATAATAAATACAGAAAGAAATAAACTTCCAGTATACGAGTTCGTATTTCTTTTTTGATAAAGATAACATTAATTCATTAGTTGTATTTTGTGCCGAATTATTTCGGGAGGCGTATTATTCTCCTCATATTTGTCATAATCATTTAAATCACTCATTGATTTTCACAAAAAAACTCGATATAAAAGTTACTTTTATTAAACAAACAGCAAATTAGACTTGTTAAATGTAAACAAACTCTCTAATCGTGCGTAAAGCTGAAGAATTCCTCTTCTTTACCGCACTAGTGTGGTAAAGAAGAGGAATTCTTCAGAACTATGAGACGCGCATGCGCAATGAATACAAGTACGTAAAGAATCACTTTCTACGCATCTAAACAGAGATATAATGTTTATATTTCGTATCAATCGTAGATAATAGTACATTACGCGTCAAGTGCGGAAAGTACTCGACGCGGAGGTTTAACTCGTGTGGTTTTACTACCCTCGCTGTCGCTCGGGTGGAAACTCCACACTCGCATGCAAAATGCCGTTTTCGCACGAGTTGCGTACCGTACTTTATCTACGATTGTTAGATTTAAATAATAAATATAGAAAAAATAAACTTGCTGTATGTAAGTTCGTATCTCTCTCTTGATAAAGATGGATTAATTCTTGAGTTGTATTTTTTGCCTAATTAATTATTTCTGAAGGAGTATTATTCTCCACATTTTCGTCAAAGTCACTTGATTCACTCATTGTTTTTCACTAAAAACTCGATATAAACAGTTACTTTAATAAATGAACAGCAAATTAGTTTTGTTAAATGTAACAAACTCGGTAATCGTGCGTAAAGCTGAAGAATTCCTCTTCTTTACCGTGCTAGCGTGGTAAAGAAGAGGAATTCTTCAGAAATATGAGACGCGCATGCGCAAAAAATACAAGTACGTAAATAATCACTTTCTACGCATCTAAACTGAGATATAATGTTTATATTTCGTATCAATCGTAGATAAAAATACTTATTAGCACTTATGGGCTAAGAGGAATCTAAGATGTGTGTGTATAACTTTTTTATTTCAATTAAATCATCCGGAATAATGTTGGTGTTATTTAATAATTAGTGATTTCTTATAAAAGAGGAAAATGAAAATAATAACTTAATTTATCTTTCCATGCTTTTCTTATTTTAATTATACTTTGTAAACAAATTCAGCTTCTTTTTTGTATTTAGCTTTAATTCAAGTTAGAAAGATGTAACCAATTAACAGAGAAGAGAAAAGTCGTTTTAAAGCTCAAATAGACGAGGAAAATTGTTTTCTTATTCTTTGACCGGATCGTTTTGGTTGGAGAATTAATTAAATATGACTTGTTGAATATTTCCCTGGTTGAAAACTTTCCCTAAAGATTACAGGTTTTAACTTAAAAAAATAATCACACCCCTATTCGACTAATTGACCGCATCACTTCCTCTTAATTTCAATTAGCTAATTGCAATTACTTTTGTTGTAATTAATCTATTCTTCTTCATTTAACGTCAATTCTTCTCGTAACTCTTAATTAGTTAAAAGAATACAAAAAGACTCTAATTCCTTTTAAACATTAAGTCTAATCTAAGTTAAATCTTTTGTTTTCAATTGCTAGCAGAAAGTGTTTTACTATACAGAAACAACGGGTGTTCTTCCAACCTTATGGCGGGTAAAACGGAAATTAAACTTTTTTACACTCTCAGCGTATGAAACAAATTTTGCTTTAATTAAAAAAATAAAGTTTGCATCAGACTTTTATGTGTTGACTCACTATTTTATTACTATGCAGCGTCTTTTTTTTTTTGTTTTATTAATTGAAATTCTGTCATCAATTTTCAACTTATTTCCAAATTACTCAAAAGCTCTTAAATGTTGTACACTGAAGCTTTTCGAAGTTCTGTTATCTTTCTTCTTTGATTTCTCATCAATCAAAGTATTTTGTTATTGTATGAACGTATAATTAACTACATTACACATTCTGCCGATGTGATCTTGTGTCTCATCCCTTTGCGCAATCAAATATTGAATGCTGTTGGTGTTATAGAACATTGGTTTTGGTTTGGGAGCTCTAATAAACCCAAAATCTTACTCGACGGTACTTCATACTTGGATTCTATATCCAACAACGTCCCATTCCCAATCAGATTTAGGACTTAGTTATTCTTCCTCTAATATGTTTTATATATATATATTATGATCGCCCTCAATTAATAGCACGCATATCTCTCGCTATTCTCTGAAAGAAAGAAAGAAAAATCCGCCGTACTTTCTTTTTAATAGAGCGAAGCAAATAAGGTGGAGCATTTCAATGAAATGGACTATACAAAAGGCTTTGTATCTCTCAAGCTCGGGGTCACCACTTGACATTAACTCTCCGGCAGAATTTGTATGCCTACAGAGTCTCTTTTATATACTTGAGTAATTCTATTGTATTAAAGAAAAAAAGGTTTCCAACTACATGAATGGATGTGGGCAGATCAAGCGATCAAGCTCCTTTCTGTAAACACTTTAAAGCACCTTGTGAGCGACTTCATCTCCTTTTTTTTTAAAGGGAGGGAAAAAAATCAATACGAATCGGTAAAAATTGTGGATAAAACGTTGCGAGTGGGTCGGTACGAGTGTGGGCAGAATGTAGGTAGTAAAGCAGGTATATTAGATATATTTATGTAGTTATATAGGTTTGGCTTCCCACCTATAACTCGGCTCGCTAGCATCGGCATCATTGCGACTTGCGACAGACTCACATCCTTTACTCCCCCCTCCCCCTTTTTCGAACCAGTTTTTACACGTTGGCCTTATAATTTCTCTTGACAAATTTTGAATCAGTGCTTTTTTCAAAATGTCAAAACATAGCCACGTGGGTTCTTTTTTTGGTGACTTGAAATTCCGGGACTATAATCCTATTAGCTGTTTTGAGCGGATTCTCAGGTGAAAATCGCTCTAATGAGGTCGCTGGTCTGGTCTTGTAAGATATACTGACGAGTATGAAATTCCGCTTCTAGCAAAAACCTGATAAGATTAGGTCACGCTTAACAATCCCATTCCTAGTTTTGGAACTGGTACTGGAGTACTTAGCGAAATCATGTTGTTTTGAAAGTGATTTGTACTTGCCCGAAAGAAATGAAGAGTTTTTAAAGACTGTTTTTCCTACCAATATTTAATTTAACAATATAATCCATTTCGTGTTTTTCTCTATAACACATTGAAGAATAACAAACAGCGTATAAAAGGGACATTTCCTTATCTAATCCGCATATCATTAAATCAAAAAAAATATCCATATTAACACAACAGAATAACTTCGGAGCGGAACTGATAATCTAATTTAAGTCAGTTAATTTTAAGTAGCAAGCTTTACGGAACTGATAATCTAATCTAAGTCAGTTAATTTTAAGTAGCAAGCTTTACGGAACTGATAATTGAACGAGCGCAGTGAGTTCTTCATTACAGAGACTTGGGATTTGAAAAGTTTGTGTGTTTGTTTGTGTGTTTGTTTGTCTAACGATAACTGGAGTAAAAATTGATAAATTTCAACGAAATTTGGCACATATATGCATCTCAGCATTTGTGAGAAATGTATAGTTTTTGGAAATTCCTCACTCAATATTTTCAAGATGGCGCCCAATATGGCGGACGACAAAAAAAGAAAGTTTTAGTCAGCATAATGTGTTATACATCGTTTTAAAGATCTTTAAGAGGAGGAAAAGAATATGTAACAAATAAATTTTCACATTTAATATTTTCAAGATGGCGGCCAATATGGCGGACGACTATAAAAAAAAGTTTTAGCCAGCATAATGTGTTATACATAGTTTTAAAGGTCTTTAAGAGATGAAAAAGAATATGTAACTAATAAAATTTCTCAGTTCATATTTTCAAGATGGCGGCCAATATGGCGGACGACTAAAATAAAAAGTTATATCTAGCATAATGTGTTATACATCGTTTTAAAGGCCTTTAAGAGGAGGATAAGAATATGTAACTAATAAAATTTTACACTTAATATTTTCAAGATGGCGGACGACTAAACAAACAGTTTTTAGTCAGTATGACATGTTATACATCAATTTAAAGCTCTTGAAGTCTAGAAAAGGAATATCCAACTATTCAAATTTCACACATAATATTTTTAAAATGGCGGCCAATATAAAGAAAACAAAAATAAGTTTTACATATCTGCATAACATGTTATAAATCGTTTAAAGGAATTTTAAAGGCTACAGATTATGTACTAATACTGTAAAAAGGCGAGCGCCGCGAGCCTGCAATAATATTATTAAATAAAGATTATGCAGAAATGCTTTTACAACAGGCGAGCGTAGCGAGCCTGCATTAATATTATTAAATAAAGATTATGTAGAAATGCTGTATAAACAGGCGAGCGTAGCGAGCCTGTGTTAATATTACTTTTATAACAGGCGAGCGTAGTGAGCCTGCAATCATTTTATTAAATAAAATATTTACTAAAAATGTATGCTGTATGAACAGGCGAGCGCAGCGAGCCTGCAATAATATTAGTAAATAAAGATTATGTAGAAATACTGTATAAACAGGCGAGCGCAGCGAGCCTGCAATAATATTACTAAATAAAGACTATGCAGAAATGCTTTTATAACAGGCGAGCGTAGCGAGCCTGCAATAATATTATTAAAATTTTTATCCTTATAAAATTATAAGGATTATGCAGAAATACTTTTATAACAGGCGAGCGTAGCGAGCCTGCATTAATATTACTTTTATAACAGGCGAGCGTAGTGAGCCTGCAATCATTTTATTAAATAAAATATTTACTACAAGTGCATGCTATATAAGCAGGCGAGCGAAGCGAGCCTGCATTAACGTTATTAAATTAAGATTATGTGAAATGTTGTTTAAGCCGGCGAGCGTAGCGAGTCTGCATTTATATTATTAAATAAATATTACGTACAAATGTTGTATAACCAGGCGAGCGCAGCGAGCCTGCAATAATTTTTATTAAATAAAGATAATGTAAAAATGCTATATAAACAGGCGAGCGCAGCGAACCCGCAATATTTTTATTAAATAAATATTATATAGAAATGTGGTATAACCAGGCGAGCGTAGCGAGCCTGCATTAATATTATTAAATAAAGATTATATAGGTAACAACTGGTGAGCGTGGTGAGCCTGCAATGACTTTATTAAATATGGATTATGTACGGATGAATGGAAAACATTTTAGCTCCTGAGAACTTGCGAATTTATACGAAATTTAATTCGGCTCACATCATCTCGGTCCTATAATATGACGATTAAAGAGGAAGATTGTAGTCAGAATGATATACCATACATTGTTTTAAAAGGCTTTATGAGTAGCAAAGTTTTCAACAAATGTGACCGAGATGAGGGTGTTAAAAAGTAAGCTTATTCTTTATGCTGTTTTTCGTAAAATGATTTTAAACCTGTTTTCAGGTTGAATAAGAATATGTTAGGTTTTCACCGAAAAATTATCCTGGTAGCAATATTGAGAACATAGTAAGGGTGATGTACTCGTAAGACCTCAATCTATGCGAGTTCTTTATGCACCGCATCACTAGTCTAATTTAAGTAGCAAGCTTTACGGCGTAGTATTATTTGCATTATTGTTAAAAACTCAGAGAAGATCGATATCGATATTCGCCGAGATCAGAGGAACACTTGATGCTTAAACTCGATAATTTATTAAACGGCAGTAGAATATGGGGTGGCAAAACGTGGCTTTAGAAATATTTGGGAGTCTCGGTTTATAAAAACACTTTCGGGATCCCACCAATAAAACTTATCTTCACGACGACCCTTCTTAGGCTCCAAACTCAGTCTGTAAACTTTCTTAAGTACTACATAAATATATATACATATGTATAGTGTATATACACCGTAAAGATATAAAATCCTATATCCACGCTGTATGAGTCTGACAGTATATTCTTACAGCTTAATCTACCAGAAGTTTATGCATGTAAGATTTACAGTATAAGATGTATTGGAAGCGTTCTTAAAACTGAATATTATATCTCCTGTGAGAATTGCTGCTGCTTTTTCGGTATTAAAAACGGATTCACTGGAGCGTTTATTTGAGGGTCTCTTAGTCCATTGAAGGACTTGTTTACTAAGCTGTCCTACTGAAAATCGACATGTGCCCCACATTTGTCACAATACAATGAAAATAAGAGGCAGGTGTTATATTTTCAACCCTACCAATACCTGGGCCCATCGTTTTTATAAAAACAAGGTTACTTTTCATGACCATATGACAAAACATTTAGTTGAGGTATATTATTATTGTCATCGGACTCTGATAAGGGCAAACATTACTTTCGCTTAGGTATTTTAATATATTTTTTTTGTGCTGTTACCTCTAAACTGCAAACGACACTTAAAGATACTGGGCTAATAGTTTACGTTTAATACATATAGGTAGATGAGGTGGTACGTATTCCATACTTATAAATAATGGTAACTTATTCATTTGCCCTGCAATGACCTCATCCAAGTTGTCCATAAGGAAGTGAAAAAATAAAACAAACATAATATTACCTACGTTATACAAAATTCTCCATTTCATGAAAAAACACTCAATCATGGATAAGTTTCTGTGTTAACTCCAAGTGGAGAAATATAGTAATAAAAAACAAAATAGTATTTTGATGGTAGTCTATTTTATCACAAACTGACTGTGCATGACACAAAAACAACAAGTCTTAACGCTGCCATAACTTCTAAGTCGACCTTTAGTGGCGAAATATATTACTAAAAGATAATCCTGTTAGATTCTAACTTCCTGGTACCTACTGTATTTAAAATATTTAATTAAGCGCACCAAGCATTATATTGGAAAAATATAGTACTAAAAATGAAAACTGTCCAACCTCCTGTTAGATTATGGTACTAGCGTGACTTTGTTCATGTCGTTTTTATGGGTGACGGAAATTTCTTCTATTCCCCCTCGCTAAAATATATATGTGCTAATAAAAGAAGACTGTATTAAAGATTGTTCTTTATCTCTAGATATACCTGTCAATTCGTATTAATTGGAATGAAAGAAAATACCAATTTATAATCAAGTTATTATTTTAAGTTTAGTAGAACTTAATGCGTGATGTGTTTAATTACTACATCTAAGCTATTTTTTCCCCCCAATTAATCGTTCCAAACAGAGAAAATTAACTGTGAATAACCCTTGACTTTAGATCTTGATTTAATTAATATTTCTTTACGTCTGGTATCAAGGTAGATTATCGTGATAGAATGAGAGGTGTCTTCCTCTTCGCCTTTTAAATTCCTAATGAAACCCTTAGCTCTGTTCTTGAGTTATACGTTTTATCCGACTAATGGATTAAGCGATCAAAAGATTATCAATCATAAGAATTCCTTTGCAATTTCATTACTTCCCTACTTAAGTTAAGTCATCACTATCTACTATCTACCACACATACATTCATTATATATATATATATATATATATATATATATATATATATATATATATATATATATATATATATATATATATATATATATATAAATATATATATATATATATATAACGAACACTTTTTCTTTCTCCTTGAGTTTACGAACTATTTACCCAGCAAAAAATCTTCGAGATACTTAATTTTTAATTTAAATTACACTTTTTAAGGTAACTTCCTACGGCTAACAGAATTTTCTGTACAATTCGTTCGCTAAGGCAGTATTCTTTTCTTTTTTCCCCAAAAAAATCACTTTAGTATAATGCCTAAAAATGCAATTTATTTACATATTGTACAAGAACTAAGCTGATTAAAAAAAAATTATTGGGTCCCCCTCTATTAATTTTTAACAAATCAACGAAAAGAATCATAGTTATTCTTTGTAAAAAAAAAAACGGTTTTTGAGGAAATTTTTATTATTTTATAAGAAAATAGTGTTTCCTCCCCTCCTAAAATTTTAGTTTTCTTAAGATCAGATTAGGTTAGACACTACGGAGTAGTATCATTGTGTTTAGACAAAATAATGTACATAAAGGCGTTTATCTCCAGTAGGGAGAAAAAGTTATGATTTTGGATTAGTTTAGAGGGACTAAAGTAAGTCTTTTCTTCCCTGAACTTAAAAACTAGGGAGAAAAAGTAAAAGTAGGGTGAAAAAGTAAGGATTGCTAACTTAATTATTTTATAAATAGTAGAAAATAAATGGCTAATGTAATGAAGTTGTTGAAATCAGGTTGGCGACACTGCTTTTTCGACCTTGTTTATCTTTGTTTATAACCTGCATCTAAGTAACCTTCAATTTGAGTTTAATTCCAATTCTTATTTGATTTTAATATTGAATCTCTTATATTTGCTATTAAATGTGCTAATAATTATTGTTATTTATTAAAATAATGAATAAAAACTGTGCAATGGACGAAAATGTGTATTTTCTCCCTACTGGAGATAAAATATTGTATGTACCTCGTGAGTAAAGTGCCATTATTCCCCTCCCGATAATTATCTCCCTCGGCTTCGCCTTGGGATTTAGGGACCATGGTTCCTTCTTTTTCGCTCTGGAAATAATGGCTTACTTTACTCCCTAGGTGCATAAATAACTATTGTTTCATTATAAGAAATTATTCAAAAGTTATTGCTGAAACAAACTTTAAAATTTCCGCCATCTTGATACGGCTGGACCAATTATGCTGGTTAATGAACTCGTTCTATTCGTTAAGTTGCCTACGGACCCTTTGTGTGCTGAAAGCACATACTTTGGAAATTTATTTGTTTTATATTATATAAATTTAAAGAATACCGTGTTGCTAGAGTTAACGCTTTGTCTGTAATGTATTATTGATAATGACTTTAAGGGTGCAAGATGCGGTGACTACCTGCGATGCATTGCTGGAGAATTGGATCGCTAGGTTCGGGGCACCCCTGGAGTTACACTCTGATCAGGGAAGGAACTTTGAGGCTGCTATCTTCCAGGGTTTATTGGAAAGAATGGAAATAAATAAAACCAGGACCACACCACTCCACCCACAATCCGACGGAATGGTGGAACGGTTCAACCGAACCCTTATACATCACTTGGCGAAGGTAGTAAATGAACATCAGACGGATTGGGACCAACGCATACCATTATTCCTTATGGCTTATAGAGCCGCCGCCCATGAAACAACTAAGGAACCCCCCTATCGAATATTGTTTGGTAATCAGATGCGTTTGCCCTGTGATATCAAGTTTGGTCGTCCTAAGGATAAACCACAGCCAGTAGAGGAGTACTTAAGGGAATTAGAGGATAGACTGGAATCGGTCCACGGTTATGTTCGTCAAAACATCAATCTAGCGACGGAGCGGATGAAAGCCCGATATGACAGGAAGTCTAACGAACCCCGATTTGCAGAGGGAGACAAAGTTTGGCTCTATAACCCTCGGAAGAAACGTGGACTCAGTCCTAAGCTGCAGGCAGCGTGGGAAGGGCCTTACAATGTTGTTAAAAAGATCAACGACGTGGTCTATAGGATTCGCATGCCACCCAGGGGCAAACCAAAAGTTGTTCATGTTGACCGATTAGCACCATTCCGTGGCCAACCTCTTCAGGACGTGGACGTCTAAGGAGGGGATGATGTTACGTCACCTGTCATGTCAACATTGTTTATATTTATATAATTTCAGTTTAGCGTGAGAATTCTTGAATGTGTCATATTTGTATTATAGTTATTGAGTTTAATATATCAAAGTTTACTTCGTCTACTTACTTAATTATTTATAACGTAACAATATATATATATTTCGTATTACAAACATTTTGATAAGATGAATGGGTTGTTTTACCTAGGCGAATGTAATAGTTTATTGTAGAGACAAAGAAAAAGACGTTCAAGAAGAACGGATGGATTAACCAGATATTCTTGAAGAGTGAAGATCATGGCGAATTTCACCATTTAATGAACGATTTAAAGGAAGATCCCGAGAAATTCTTTAACTACTTCCGTTTGAGTTCGGACACGAAATTATTTTCCACAAAAATTATCTTTCTTGAAAAAAAAGAAAAAAAATTCGGTGTCCATGATTTGGATACTGAACACAAAACAAATTAAACTTCACTCACTGATAAAACAAAGAACTTTTTAAAAAAAAACCTGTAATATGTAGTTACGACTTACGGACGAAAATCCGAGACTGCTGGGATGTAGTCGTAGGTCAGAGGTAAACGCAAGTAGTAGGACGACATTGTCGGTTGCAGTGTGAGAGCGCTGATAACATTGAAGGTTGGGATAGTTTGTCCGTACTCGTACGACTACGGACGACCAAAAGTCGCATGTAGTCGGATCCAATGTGAGAGCACCCTAAAAATGAGACAAAAATCATCGAATTAAATACCAATTATTATTTATTTATGTGGTTCTTCGACGAATCACTTTCAATAAGAATATAAATAATGTAACTAGAGGAATAACTATAACTATTTAAAGGAATCCGAAAGGAAATAAATAGGATTTTCTAAATTACCTGACATAATTTCCTTATCAAAACCCATTTATATTCTGACAGAGAAAACGCGCTTTTATGTGTTATCTGATTTAGTTATTTAATTATGATTAAATTTAAGTTTTTGAGATTGGCATTATCTCATTTTTTCAAGTCAATTGTTTTTCTTACTTTATTTATATTTAATCTTCCAAGACATTAAAAGCCAAATTTACTCTTTATTATTTTAAATATCCTTCATTTAGCTTGATAATAATAAGGTAATAAGTTACTTTTGCCTTTAGTTATTGAATTATGATTATATAATCGTACAATTAAATAGCTAAGGGAAAAGTAACTGAAGATAAGCCTCTTTCTCAGACTACAAGAGCGTGCATTTATTTTTGTTAGTAAACCTGTTTAACTCTTTAGAGACAATAGAATTTTATTTCACTTCTTGCATCGATTTTTATTTTAGAGCAAGTTTGAAGACCTTTTCTTTTTACCCGTCTTTATTTTACAACCGAATCACTTTATAACGTTTTTTTTTTTTTATTGTTCGTTCCATTTAGTTTGTTGTGAGAAAAGGATTTTCAACTTTTTACTTTTGTCATAAAAATTCGTTTGTGTTAAGTTTCATCCTGATTCGAAGTACTATTTAAACGTCGAGTTCCTTTTTATCAAAATATTTCCTGTTTTAAAGTTAAACAATGTTAATTGTCATTTAATGGACTTTGCGGTCTGTGGCCCATGACAAACTCGTGAGAACTCGTCGTAGAAAATCAGCTAAAATGTATGGGGGTTAAGAGGAACACGAGTAATTTTCGAGGAAGTACACTTGGACGCGTTCAAGGACCTATTTCGTTTAAAACGTCACTTTGTTCTGGAGGTGCAGACACTTACTTCCTAAGTTTAGGTTGCTTTATTTCTTATTGATTTAATTTTGATTTTAATTTATTGTAAACTTTAAAAAAAATCAAGTTTATGACCACCAAATCTACTGGTCCTTATAAAATATGGTTCTGAACGCATGTACCTATGTAATCTGAAGAAAAAAAGAAATAATATAATAAACAATGTTATACTTTTGGAGGCATACTGCCTCAAAAGTTCTAATAATTTGTCATGTTACATACTTTCAGAATTTACCTTACAAGAACCCTTAAGAAATCTGTAATTATGAATACAAATAGCGCAATCTTAATAATTTTTATAAAACACCTGATCAAATTACCTTCCTGGTGTTACATAACTCGCTGTGTTATTAAAACTTATCTGAAGAAAACCATGTTTTATTGCTTTATTCTTTCATAATTAATACAAAAATAGCTTTTTCATTAACCTATTTGTGTATATATTTAATATCCTATCTTAATACATAATAAATAGGATTTTTGTCGATATGATTTTTGCTTATAGCACACTCACGATTGTGTGTGAAGGAGGTTTTAGTGTTGCCCAATCAGTTCGGTAATGTAACGGTGTTTAGAGAGCGACATGTAGCCCTTTCAATACCTACCTTATATATTTAGCATAATATAATGTTAAGAAAAGCCTCTCATAACCTTAATCCAAAGATCTTACTTTGACGTATTTCACGATTTTTCCCAGACTCTGCAAATCCTGCTTCTTGGTTTAAAAATTAGGAACATGTTCTACAGCGACTTTTAAGGAACCCATAATACTGCTTTAATCCGAGTCGAGGTTTGATTTTTAGGTTTTCTTCTTAGATAATAGCTTTTTCATGGTGGCATTATGTTAGCGTGTCTTAACACGCAAGCTATTGTTAATTTGAAGTTAGCTCGGTAGATACATTAAAGAAAACGCTTTGGTTTTAATTGGCAGCAGTAAAGGGGGCGGATAAAAAGAAGCAAGTGTGAAAGAGGAAACGTCGTCTCTTTTGCCACTTGTTCTATTATTGTTGGTTAAGTTTCGAACAATAGCTCGGAGGGCGAGTCCCTCTGACAACCCCTCGTCGTCGCTTCTAGTTAACCATAAAAATCCAGTCTATTCAAGCAATCGTTTACAGTTGACAGAAATATTATTGAAAAAGCCGAAAAAAGACCTGGTGGGGGGTTTTCGTCCCTGGAAGGTTGCTTCTGTTCTCTTGTAACACCGATCTCGGTTTACTAGCTGTAGCCTGCACTCGATCGCTAACTTCCCAAGTGCTCTCAATAATACAGAGGCCCTTCTAACACAGACTCGACTTTAATTTCCGCTCGACTTTTTCTAGGTATCGAGCACGGAGGAAAAACGGGAAATAATATATCTCGTGGGGTGGTCCCGGTATGTCGTGGACGTAAAGAGGTTCCCCCGTCGCCCTCTCGGTCCACCGGACGTCGGGAGCCGGTCTACTTTATATAAGGACTTTACCGGTAAGAGAACCGTTAATTTCGGAGAGGGTAGTGGGTCGGTCGCCTTTATATCTTTGTAAAAAGGGGCTCCGGCAACTCGTTAGTTGCCTTTCGGGCACCGATCGATCGCTTTCCAGACTCTGCTACCGTTTCTTCTCTACTCGCTATTTTCCGCTCCGGGAGCTTGGCCGATATTTTACCTGGAGCGGTAGGACAGCGAGGACCGCTGTACCGAGAACTGCGAGGGCTTCTGTTAGAAAAATGCAACATCTATCCTTTTCGCCTACCACCACCTCTATCCTATCACCACATAGTTACGATATGATTGCGTGGTCTTGGAGTACTTGTATTTTCTTCTCTTCGAATGCTAGATTTTTTCTTTTTTTCTTCTTCCTAGTTTAATTGGACGATGTGATTTTTTAATTTGTTTTGGCTTTACTGGCGTTAACAAATTGATCTTTTTCTTCTTTCTGTGTATCATTATTAATATATAAGAAAGTGTAAAGCAATTTTTTCTCAAAAATCCATTGGTTTTATTGGATCACTTGTACATAATATACAATTATAGTTGAAAAATGTATGTATATAAAAACTTTTAATTCTTTGATGTGAATTAATGAAATAATACACTGAATTATAGAAGACTTATAGCGGTCAATTATAAATTTTATATAAATCAATTATAAGGTTTTCTATACGTTTATTACTTTGCTAGAGCGTTACTCCGTCCTTATCCTTAGTTACTAATTATTACTCATTACTTGAATTTATTAGACAAATTGCTTAAATGCCCTACCCTCAAAAATAACTTTCTCTCACGAAGAAAAGATGCGCTTGGAGGAAGGCCTATTTTAGCGCCGACCTGATCTGTAGGCCGGACACTCTAGACGCGTTTGTCGGCCGCCTCTGAGTCGGTTTTAAAAGACGGCGGATGTGGAAGGAGGTGTAGGAATAGAGTTCTATAAAGCGTTAGTAGATAAATGAATAAGAGAGGGTCCGGGAGGGACTGCTAGCTTAATTCAATCGGCAGCCCTCGCCCTCTCTACCGGCACTACCCACTCTTCCACCCGCACCTCCTTGTCCGTCGTTCTGTCCGTACACAGGTCTCTTTTTTACTATAACCGATAATGCTATGTTTGATTGTCAACATTACGAGAAAGAATGCCGACTCTGAAATCGTCAGGAGCCGTCCTCACCGTAGGTCGGTATAAATATCGTAGGCTACGACTCACGTCGACGTCGGCACTCCGCCCATGCGGGATAAACGTAATACGTGTCAATAACGAAACTGTTTCAAGAGGAGCGATTAGATAGATCGTCATAACTGTTACCCTTCTCTTTGTAATAGATCTTCAAGGACCAAAATATTATTCGTTTTGTATTCTTAACGTGATGTTTCTGTATATACATTCCTATTCGGGTAACCTTTTATACGGAACGATATTTTTAAAATGAAAAGGAATTCGTTGATTTTAATTACCTGTTAACTCTAAACAGGCGTCATTATGTGGCCTGTCTTTGAAACGGTTCTGTTAAAGTTGAAACAAATGCATGAGGCGAGGATCTCGGTTCGCTAGAAAACTCTAAGCGGACCTAAGTACACGGGCCCGGCTGGCTTTATTAACGTCTCCGAGTAGGTTGCTTTAAAGTGCTTTTGTCGCTTTAGAGCTAAAACCAACAGAGACCTTACAACCAGTAAAGGCTCCACACTGTTTATCGGAGATTAGAATACCTTTTAGTGTTTGGGTTTCGGAGAGGCTGTCAGGTTTAAGCTTCGAGAATTAAATGAGAGTTCGTGCCAGAAACTTGATTACATTGTCCTTGTTGCCGAGTCAGGAAAAATTGTTTTGGCTGGTCGAGTCTGCTTATCTTGCTATTATCCTGCTAGCTTCGACTGCCGCGTGACTGCATCAGCTAAATACACACCCCCGTCAGATTTATCTTGGTCATTGCAACTCTTATCTCTTTCATTATTTTCATCGCCGGTAATTTGGCAGGGAACACTTTTGCAATTTCAGTTTCTACTATTGTATTAGGTATAGTTGTTGTGAGGAAGTTGGATTGAACTTGATTGAGGAGTAGCATGTTTATCCGTCACGCACACTATTTACCCTGGTTCTTGTTACTGTTTTACTGAACGTTTTCTTCTTTTTACGGTTACGCATGATTCATTTCCTTATTTATGCTACTAAAGAACAAAAATAAATAGAGTTTTTATTTTCTCTTCTTTTTAATTGCTCAGACGGTAACTTTTTGAATGATATTGTTGCATTTTTTCGTAATAATTTGCAGTTAGCTTATATGTTCTCAATACCAACATTATTTGTTCAATCATATATGAAATGAAGTTAAAATTTATTATAATGTTATGTAGTTTCCATGTTTATAATGCTTCTTAGAAAAGTCACATTAATAACCCGATGCTGAGCTTGTTGAAGATAGCATCACGATTTATTTCCCTTTTCTTTAACAGTTATCTTATTTGGTTTGCTATGTATAACTTTATTGTTGTTTGGTCAAAGCTTAATTTATCGTTCCTCTAGTAGGATAGTGCGTTATGGGATCAGTATCTTATGTCCACAGCAGTTGTCTGACGGTACCTACATTCTGACGCGTAAACTTCTTATTTAGGACTCTTCGCCCGGGGTACACTTCTCGCCGCCCGATATACATAGAGTCGGTGATTCCAGGCAGGAGGAGAGTGGATCGAGAGAGGGGAGCTACAGGAAAGGTAGTAGATAATTTATACCTTAAGGGGAGGCCGTCCTAAAACGAAAAGAAGAGTGAACCCGTACGGAAGGTAAACATCACCCCGCGGCAAATCCACAAACAAATACGGGCCTCGTCTAAAATCGGTCGGACTTGTTCCTTCCTGGCCATTAATTAAGCAGGCCTTTGATTCATGGATATCGTGCGCTCTAGTGCTAATTTCAGACTATCTGATGATGTTCGGAGAACGTCGGCCGGTTGGAAAATGGGAAAATGGATGTGGAACAGACGCTCCACCAAAACTAGAATAAATAAAAACAGATTTCTATCCTAAAATAAAATTACATCTGTGTAATTTGTTAGGTCTGTATTTTTTTTAAAAATTCAAAATAGCTTCTTCAAAGGTAAAATTTTAATAGAAAAGTTTTTTTCCGAGATGTTAATTCCTCTATATTAAGACATTTAACATAAAGGAAGTTTATTTAAAAATTTAATATTAAAGAGGATCTTTATATGCTCTGCCAAATGCTTTTTTTTAAATATAAAACATCTAGAGACAATTCAGACCGTCAAGGAATCTAAATAAATAATGCGTTATAAAACTGTCTTTGAACTACTTATAAACTTGAGCTTGTCATTATTAATATCTATTGACTGTTTATGTTTATGTCAAGTCAAAATATATTTTTGCTACTCCTCTTTTACATTGAGAATTTCAAACTGAAGATTATTTTACAGAGTTGTTGCATATTCGGCTTTTAGTCGAATGTACCCAGAGAGAGAGAGAGAGAGAGAGAGAGAGTCATGCCGTCTATGACCTGTTGGATTTACTTAAAGACTTTGTTTTTTCTCGCTGTTTTTTTTTTTTTTCACTTGGTAAAGGGATAGCGTTTCTCCTTAGTAATTGTACTATTGAAAGGGAATTTTATGACCGAGTTTTGTAACGCTGAATAATAAAAATAAAAAGAAGTAGGTTTACATACTAAAAAAAAGTAAAGAAAATAATATTAGTTAAAGCTTTACTCCAGCGAGAGATAAAAAAGTTCAATTGGGAGGGGAAAGTTTTGAGTATCTAATTGTTAAAACTGGAGATCTCATTCGCGTCAGCAATTCTTAAAAATTCGATTTTTACCGTCTTGTAGTCTTTGAAAGGCTACGTATTATTGTATTATTAAAAAAACTTTTTGTGGCGCTCCTTTTAGCGGGATGGCCCCTTTTTTCAGGGGATTTCTCTATAGCGGGTTGAATTTTCTCTGCTATAAGCTGGGCTCGTTGTGAAAAGGGAGGGCTATATTATGATTCTGTGACAATGCTCGGGGTCCTTTGCAAACAAGCCTCGATTCCGGGTGCATTGTGCTCGGAATCGACCCGCCTCCACTTATACGCAGCAAACAGTTAAGCCAGTTACGGTTTTCGTGCGCGAATAATAGATCGCTAAAGCTACTTCTAAATTCCAAAAATGTCTGCCAATATGTAAATTTAAGGTGCCGTAAGTTATTAAGTGACGGCTCTTATACGGCAATATAAAAGCGATTTTTTGGCCTTCAGGTTTTATTTCCGTAACGCCACTTACTTAACATGTTACACATATTTATTTTTAATGAACATGCAACTCGACAAAAATGTAATGAAAGGTGCAACGTCCTTGAAATAAAAAAATCAAAAGAAATAACTCACGGTTAAAAAGTAAGGGTTATAGGGTCGATCACTAAGCGAGACCGTAAGAGGTCGAACACCATCGTTCATCTAACGGATACGGACCGCGTGAACTTATAACCTAGGACATCTGCTGACGTGCGAAATCATGGGCCTTCGGTTACTGGCAAGTGCAAGTATACCCCGTATGTTTACGACCGGGATCTACAACGATTAGTAACAGGGGTTACGACCTGGAGCGTAGTCGAGGGAACGGTCTGGGGAGGGACGGGATCTCGTCCCAACCCCTTCATGACACGCGCGATTCTATTAATAGAACACATTCGGTCATAAAGCGTCAAAGGACAAAAGGACCCTAACCCTCGCCTCCTGGCCTTTAATCTGGTCGCGGTGTAACTGCGACGGTTCTGATCGAAGTATGTAACGGATGAATATAAAGCGGCAGAACTCGGGGTGCCGAGGGAGGATGTGACCTAACTTCCGATAACTATCAGGTCTTGGATAAAACCCGTGTTGTAGCAGCTTCCTCGCGTTTAACTTGGATGTTTGTTTCTGAGAGAACCACAACCCCCCTTATAAATGGGTCGGATTGGAAAACAGTCGTCAATCGAATAAATTAACCGACCGATCGATTATCTTCCGTCGTATTTCTTAGGTGTCGACAGTAGCCGTCTCCTTTAATCGCTTCGTCCTTTTTCCTCTCGGGTTAATTTTGCCTGTTTACCTTCGGTTCGGGGAACACGTGAAGTCCTCTTTAGTTAATCATCCGTGCTTCCGTCTAAGGGACATCTGGATCTTGTGGTTTGCGGCTACTACGACGGTATCCGGAGAAACGGTGGATCGAGTTCGGAGTTCTATAAGACTTAGTGGGAAAAGTTGTGACTGGGGGCCGCGCCGCGCCGCGCTTGGCCCCGGACACTTGATACTCTGCCTTCTCGTTCTCGTGAGGGGTTTGGTTGCACAATCTGTTGGGAGTGACGGCCAACAATATTATATGCATGACGTTATTTATTCTAATCTATTCACATTGAAACAGAAACAGTTGGAAAAACCTTGGTTTTAGGTAAACTTAAAGTTTTTCCAAGTTTCACTCACTTATGACACCTTCGTGAATTAAGTTCAAGAAACAATTTCTAGACTTGATTTATTTTAAAAATAACTAAACCACGTCTCAATAAAAATACAATTAAAACTTTTAGGAAAATATATTTTAATTAAAGAATGCCCATAACTATTCATTATACTTTGTATATAACTAAGAAGAGCTTGTGAGATTTCGAACCGGGTGGCCGAATGTCAATATTCTTTTGTTAAACAAAAAGGGTTTATCATCTTTTAAACGTTCGACAATATCTGAACGAAGGACGCGTTACGAGATAATTGATTAAAAATTCAGATGCCGTCTTATGAGTCGGGATAATGGGCCTTTAGACGGCAGACGCCCACTTACGAAAATAAAACCCTTTCATATCTGGATTTCGACAGTGGATCGATCTCGCCGTAAATTGAGAACGTCGGAATTTTCTCAATTTCCCCGCACTTCCGCCTTATCTCGATCGAAGAATTCCATTCTAAAACCGCTGGAATTTCTCTCTACTGAGACGAGCTAGCGGTGCCTGTCGAAATATATTGAGATATAAACCCTCCTTTTATCATTGTTGAGGGTAATTACATATTGTGGTACTTGAAATGTCGATAATTTGTATGGTTGTAATCGGTCATTGGTCATTGTTTAGTGGAATATAGTTAATGAGGTCTTTTATATTTTTTATAAGAATAATACTATTAGTAGAACGTTTTATTTATAAACTGCTTATTGTTTAAAAAGTACTTCCAATTTGAGCATCTATGTGATATTGAATAAAAATTATGTGCTGAACTTTATGTGTTTATATATATATATATATATACTAGCTGGGTACCCGTGCTTCGCTACGGAGTGTTATTATAATTAGATAAGTTTATAAACAACCATAATGAAACATATAAATTATTTTACTATGCAAGAATATCTAGATTCTATCTCTCCCACCTATTTCTATACCCCCTCCTCTCCTCTTTGATAAGCTAATTACAAATATCCTAAATTCGCCCCCCCCCCAAATTAAAATATTTCTAAACTGTACATTAAAACTATTACTGTACTCTTAAAGAGCTTTTGCATCATGAAGGGTATTCATTACATTGACCCCGTATTCATTACTTGTACCATACCTCAGGGTACCAAACTTAAATTTCGAAAATTCATGTAGGCTGTAATTTTCCCCTTGCTTTGAAGGACAAGTGGGCAAATTTTTATTGACATCGAACTAAAACTGTGGATTTGTATAAAGAACATACTCACACATACGTTGATTTTTATATATATAGCTATACATTTCCATTTTACCCCCTCCTAAATAAAATTGTACATAACAACAATTACTTTTCTCTTAAAGTGCTTTTCAACGATATGCATCATATGAAGGGAATCCATTACTTTGACACTTTTACACCGTACCCCTTTGTACCAAAATTTAAATTACGAAAATTCATGTAGACAGTGACCTCCCCCTTGCTTTGAAGGGAAAGTGAGTAAATATTCATCAAATTGGGATAAAACTGTAGATTTGTATAAAAGACATACCCTCATACAGACACTCTTCTTTTTATATAAGATATAGCTATATTTTTCCATTTTACCCCCTCCTAAATGAAAACACATATGACAAAACTGTACATAACAACAATTAATGTAATCTTAAAGAGCTTTTCAACGATATCCATCATAAAGGGTATTCAGTCCTTTGACCCCGTATTCATTATTGTACCCTGTTTCCTGTGTACCAAAATTTAAATTTCGAAAATTCATGTAGACACTGATTTTTTCTTCCTTTGAAGGTCAAGTGTGCATTTTTTGATCGAGATCGGACTAAAACTATGGATTTGTATAAAGAACATACACACATACGTTGACTTTTAGATATATTTTTCCATTTACCCCCTAAATGCACGTAAAAACAATTATTGTACTCTTAAAGAGCTTTTCAACAGTATGCATCATGAAGGGTTTTCAACTTTGACATTTGTACCCAGTACCCCTGTGTACCAAAACTTAAATTTCGAACATTCATGTAGACAGAGATCTTCCCCTTGCTTTGAAGGTCAAATTAGCAAATTTTCATCGAGATCGAATTAAAACTGTTGATTTGTATAAAGAACATAAACACACTCACACATTCGTTGACTTATATAGATATACATTTCCATTTTACCCCCCTCCTAAATGAAAATATGACAAAAACGTACTTAACAACAATTAATGTACTCTTAAAGAGCTTTTCAACGATATGCATCACGAAGGGTATGCATTACTTTGACATTTGTACCCTGTACCCAGTGACGGATCTAGGGGGGGGGCAGCCTGCCCCGGGCGCCGGATTGGAGGGGGCGCTGGGTTGGAGGGGGCGCCTAACTAGCCTGGTTTATTTATTTTTTTTTTGTACTAGAAACAAATTCTACAAAAAAAATAAAGTGAAAGTGCTAAAATTTCGGTACAACGCCCTGGAGACACCCAGAAAGGAAGCGAAGCCTCGCGAAATATTAAAAGTGTTCCCTATTTCATTTCCATTACAACTTTTGAACAACGGCGCAAGACAAAGGGCGCCATTAAAACAACAGATATTATCGAGGACACCCAGAATCAAACAAGATTGGAAACCATTGTAAATTAATCCAGTAATTACTGTAATATTTACATATTCGCTAATTTGCAAAGTGTGTAGCAGTTATTGTCTTACGTAGGGCGCCTTTGGAGCAAGAGGAATCAGCAAGGGCGCCAAGAAACATAATATTTGGAAAATAATGCAAATTGAATGGATTAATTTACACCTTTTAAAGTCAACTAAATGAATTTGACAAAGGGCGCCATTAGAACAACAGATATTATCGAGGGCACCGAGAATAAAGAAAGATTGTAAACCAATCTCAATAAATCCAGTAATTACTGTAATATTTATATATTCGCTAATTTGCAAAGTGTGTAGCTGCTATTGTTATAATCTTAAATAGGGCGCCTTTGGAGAAAGAGGAATCAGCAAGGGCGCCAAGAAACAAAAAAAATGTTTGGAAAATAATGCAATTAAATGGGTTAATTAAACACCTATTAAAGTTGACTAAATTAATTTGACGAAGGGCGCCCTTGGAGCAACAGGAAATCAGCAAGGGCGCAGCCGAGAAACAAAAAATGTTTGGAAACCAATGTATATTAATCCATTAATTAATATTATATTTATATATTCGCTTTAGCTGTTATGTTTTGCAAAGGGCGCCTTTGGCGCTACAGAAATCTGCAGGGGCGCCAAGAATTAAAGGCTTTTTCCCGTATGGCTAAGGAGGAAGGTTTCACGCAGTGGAAGAAGTTAAATAAAAAAATTCTTGAACTCGAAAACTCCTTAAGCCACAAAAAAGTGTTTGTTCTTGGAAAACATTAGAGAGCCTACATTACTTAGAGGTTTCTCTAAATAAAAGAGGAATTGCCAAAGAACTACAGGAACAAATATCGCAGGAAGAGAATCACTGGAAGTCAGTTTTATATGCCGTTGTTGATTTAATTATGCATTTGGCCTAGCAAGACAGTGCTTTTCGAGGATCGGATGAAAGCCTCGACTTTGGTAATCCCAGAAGTGGAAAGTTCTTAAACACTATTGACTTACGATAACACCCCTCCACTACAAGAACACATAATCCACCATAAAAATAGTCAGGTCAGCTACTTTTCACACAATATCCAAAACGAGTTTTTGGATATCACAGCAACAAAAGTAAGAGAAGAAATTCTGAGTGACATAAGAGAAGCAAAATATTTCTCTGTCATGTTTGACTGTACCCCTGATGTCAGCCCCTTGGAGCAAATGTCTCAAGCCATTAGGTACGTAAAATTAAGTGAAAGTGGGCCAGAGATTTGCGAGAATTTCATTGATTTTTTAATAATTAGTGAAAAGACGGGACTGGTACTTTCTGAAGTAATAAACAAAAAACTCAAAAGTGATAGTTTGGATTTTAAGAACTGTAGAGGGCAGTCATACGACAATGGTGCTAACATAGCTGGAAAGTACAAGGGTTTTCAAACCCGTTTGCAGGAAAATAATCCTCTTGCTTACTTCGTAACCTGTGCTGCGCATTCATTAAAATTAGTTAGGGTCAAGGCTGCGAGCGTCACTCATGAAGCAGAAACTTACTTTGGAGTTTTAAATTGTCTTTATTCATTCTTCGCAGCACCAACTAATAGGTGGGAAGTTTTGCACAAAAATTTACCTATCTCTCTCAAGCTACAGACCGGAACTAGGTGGCCAACAAAGCGGGAAGCTGTAAAAGTTATTTACAAGCATCATGGAGGAATTATTACTGCTTTAAATGATATGGTAGCATGTTTGACTTCTAGTTCTGAAACAAAAACAGAAGCTAGGAGTCTTTTAATAAGTATTAGCACTTTTGAATTTGTGATATTTCTTGCAACTGGTTCAAGGAGCTAACTAGGATTGACATTGTCAACAAACTCCTCCAGAAAAAATATATCACAATTGCTCAATCTGTTATACAACACCGCCACATTAACCGCCTTATACAAGAGTTGGAAGAAACTAGGGCAAATAATGCAAGAGATGCAGTCACTGAAGCTAAGACCATAGCTGAGTTGGCCTTAACATAGATCCTCAATTTAAGGTGGTGCGAAAACGAAAAAAGAAAATGATGACACCAAAGAAGAGGATTCAAATAACCAAATCCTAAGTTCACTTAGAACCAGGTTTTGTGCCTTACAAGCAATTAACACGTTATTTGGCTTCTTAGACAGAACACAGTTGCAAGGAATGACAGATGAGGGTATCAAGATTCGTGCAACGGAGCTTGCAAATTTCTATAAAGAAGATATCGATAGGGAGGAATTGGTAGTTGAAGTCAATAGCTTCAAAAATCATGCACTCGACTTGACTCCAAATATGGCCATGGCCACAGCAAAACCAATATTATATGTTTACAGAAATATTAAAAAATGGCCTTCAAGATGCATATCCAAATGTACTTAAAATGTTTCTTACCATGCCTGTTTCAGTTGCTATGGAGCTTCAGCAAGCTAAAGATAAAAACACATTTTACAACAACAGAAAAACGCCTATCAAATTTAAGTATTATCAACATTGGACCCGAGTTAGCTTTCTAAGCTCTTGTATTATGTCTATTATGTATTATGTATGATGACATTATTATGTCTTTCGCGACCAGAGCTCGAAAAATTAAGTTTTAATTTTTAGTAATAGGTTTATCCAATTAAACCAATTTTGCTTTTTCTTTTTTTTTTTTCACGTCGTAAAAAGATTTGTTAACGTATTTATAAATGAAATGTACATTAAATTTATTTTTAAAATTAAAAAAAATGTACATTAAATTTATTTTTAAAATATTTTTTTATTTGAGGGGGGGGGGGGGCCTAAAAAATTCTTGCCCCGGGCGCCGGAAAGCCTAGATCCGTCACTGCCTGTACCTCTGTGTACCAAAATTTTAATTTCGGAAAATCATGTAGGCAGTGACCTTCACCTTGTTTGGAAGAAAAACAGTGTAAAAATGCATCAATTTGGGATAAAACTGTAGATTTGTATAAAAGACATTCTCTCATATAGATACTCTTATTCTTTTATTTATAGATATAGCTATATTTTCCATTTTACCCCCCTCCTAAATAAAAATATGACAAAACTATAGTTAACAACAATTACTGCACTCTTAAAGAGCTTTTCAACGATATGCATCACGAAGGGTATTCATTACTTTGACCCCGTATTCATTACTTGTACCCCGTACCCCTGTGTACCAAAATTTGAATTTCGAAAATTCATGTAGACCTTGATTTTCCCCTTGCTTTGAAGATCAAGTGTGCAAATTTTCATCGAGATCGGACTAAAACTGTAGAGTTGTATAAAGAACAAATAAGATATAGCTATATTTTTCCATTTTACCCCCCTCCTAAATGAAAATATGACAAAAGTGTACATAACAACAATTACTGCACTCTTAAAGAGCTTTTCAACGATATGCATCACGAAGGGTATTCATTACTTTGACCCCGTATTCATTACTTGTACCCCGTACCCCTGTGTACCAAAATTTGAATTTCGAAAATTCATGTAGACCTTGATTTTTTCCTTGCTTTTAAGGTCAAGTGTGCAAATTTTCATCAAAATCGGGCTAAAACTCTAGATTTGTATAAAGAACAAACACACACACACCCACACACACACACACACACACACACACATACGTTGACTTTTATATATATATATATATATATATATATATATATATATATATATATATATATATATATATATATATATATATATATATATATATATATATACTAGCTGACCCGGCAAACGTTGTTTTGCCATATAAAATATTTCTAGAGAATAATTTCCATATTTGCTATCACTAATTATGATAATTTAAAAAAATCAATATCAATCTCTAAGTGCAATGGATTGTATGATATTATATTTAATAATTTAATCATAATAATTATTATTTATAAATTTAAAATTTTCCTGGGTGAGAAGTGACGCCGGTAGATGCCTAGCGGGGATAACTGATGGATTGATAATTGATCAGTTATCCACCACTGAGAGTTGAAGATTATTAAAGTACAAATATGGCTATTAACAAATGGGGGTTGGTGGTAAAAAGGTAAAATTTTAAGATTATAAATATTTTTTAATGCCAAATATTAAAAAATGTTGTCCAAAAAATAAAAAAATCAGGTGGCACACTCTTATCACTTAGGGCTATAAAAAATAGTTTATCTACGATTGATACGAAATATAAACATTATATCTCTGTTTAGATGCGTAGAAAGTGATTATTTACGTACTTGCATTCATTGTGCATGCGCGTCTCATGGTTCTAAAGAATTCCTCTTCTTTACCACGCTAGCGCGGTAAAGAAGAGGAATTCGTCAGCTTTACGCTCGATTAGCGAGTTTGTTTACATTTAACAAAACTAATTTGCTGAACTGTTTATATCAAGTTTTTAGTGAAAAACAATGAATGAATCAAGTGGCTTTGACGAAACTGTAGAGAATAATACTCCTTCAGAAATAATTAATTCGGCAAAAAATACAACTCAAGATTAATGCGCCATCTTTATCAAGAGAAGAGATACGAACTTACATACAGCAAGTTTATTTTTTTCTGTATTTATTATTTAAATCTAACAATCGTAGATAAAGTACGGTACGCAACTCGAGCGAAAACGGCATTTTGCATTGCTCGTGTGGTTTTACTACCCTCGCTGTCGTTCGGGTGCAAACTCCACACTCGCATGCAAAATGCTACTTTCCACACTCGACGCGTAATGTACTATTACGACCTATTCTCAGAGCTACCGAATGTACACAAAAATTTCTGTTCTAGCCTGACCCGGCAAACGTTGTTTTGCCGTATTAATTATTTCTATTGAATATTTTGGAAGTTAATTAAAAATAACTAACTCATTGTAAGTGTGAGGGGATGTGGTCTATGACTGAAAGAGGAATGGAGCGCTATGGACGATGAGGCCTATAAAAATAGTGAGAAAGCTTATTGTGTGAGAATGATATGAGACCGGCTTCGTTCACATCCCTACTCAGAACTGTTTGCTGGGTGAAAAGTGAACCCGGAAGACGCCTGGCGGGGATAACTGATCGATTGATAATAATAATTACAAGAACCGAGAAATTAATTAAATAACCGAAAATCAAATTATAATTATTAACAACTACGGGAAACAGACAGACAAAAATACACTCCAGCGCTGGAGTGTATTTTTCTCTGTCTGCTTCCCGTAGTTGATAATAATTATAATTTGATTTAAATTAAAATTTAATCTTTCCGTAGTATGAATACTACCAAAATCGTAAAATATGCATTTAAATAACCGAGCAAACAGCAATAATTTTTACATTTTTGTCTAATTGTTATCTATTGTTACCTAATTGTTATCTCATTGTTATTATTAGTTTTGTTATTTAATTGTTAATTTAAATTTTGAATATTAATTTGAGTATTTATTTATTCTCTTTCATAGTTATTTATTGATTTTTAATCCTTTGCTGTTTCTTAGATGTATTAAGTAGCTTTTTAGCGAATTTTCAAAGAAAATTACGCTATTGCAATGGCTTCAAAATTTTTGTAATGCGAATTTTTGGAAAAATTTTCCATGGAAATCCGTTTTAGACCATTCTGAATCGATTCCTAAAATTTAACACTTTTTTTTATGTATGTATGTATATATGTATGTATATATGTATGTATATATGTGTCACTCCAGACGATATCTCCCCTTAGGATGCACTTAAAAATTTCAAACAAATTTTAAAATGTCAATAATATCAAAAGAAAGGATGAGTTCGTTGGCCAGAATTTTTGGAGTCCATTTAGGGGTCAAATTTTGACCATATAGGGTCAAAAAACGTGTTTTTTCCATTTTACCCCCCTTTTATGTGAAAATATGATAAAAGTGTAAATAACAACAATTACTGTACTCTTAAAGAGCTTTCCAACGACATGCATCTTGAAGGGTAAATACTATTTTGACTTTTGTACCCCGTACCCCTGTGTACCAATTTTTTTTTTCACCCGAGGAAATTCTAAACCAAAATTTTCCTATATTATCATAAGCCAATAAAACGCAGATTTCTTTGAAAATTCGCTCATTAAGTCATGGTGCATGACTGGACTTTGTCTAGTCATTTATTAGTACTTTTATGGAAATTTTTTGTTAATTCATTTATGTATTTTATGTATGTTTATTCAAGAGTGTCTCTCCTATGGCCCTGCTTTCAGAGGACTCTTTTTTTAAAAAAAAAATAAAAATAATAAATAAATAAAAATTGATCAGTTATCGATCACTGAGAGTTAAAGATTATTACAGTTATAATATCACTATTAAAAAATGGAGGTTGGTTGGAGGTAGAAGGGTGAAAATTAAGGGTTATATGTAAACTCCCCGTCAAAATTAACGCACCACTTTTATATGCTTACACAAAAGTCGTTCAATTAGGATCTTTTTTCTATTGTTTTCATCTCGGGCAGACCTATTTCGCCTCTGTCGATCATATCCACACTCCTGGAACCGCCGAAAAGCTCTGAGATTGTAGTGAGATGCACTCTTAGTTGACCACCAATCTTTGAAAAAAGCCTTTCTTAACCCATCACTACGGGTTTATTTGCTTTCTCCATAGTTAAATTAGGAGGTCTATTCTTGTTGATACAACCAAACATCTGTATTATGAATAACTACGTGAGAGCTCTCATTTAATCAACTGCAAATAACAATGAATCATTTATGATGATGATTAAATATAATTAATTTCGGTATATAATTAATGATGATGATTAAATATGATTAACGATGATAATTACATATGAGATGATGATTATTAATGAATCATTAAACATCAGTATAAATTAGAGATAGTCCAAAAAGAGAAATATAAAGGTGGTGCGTTAATTTTGACGGGGAGTGTATTTTTAATCCACTGAGTGTGGAAGATTATTACAGTACTAATATCGCTATTAAAAATTGAGGTTGGCGGTAAAAATTTAGTATAACAGTGGTAAAAAAAGTCCAGTCATGCACCATGACTTAATGAGCGAATTTTCAAAGAAATCTGCGTTTTATTGGCTTATGATAATATAGGAAAATTTTGGTTTAGAATTTGCTCGGGTGAAAAAAAAAATTGGTACACAGGGGTACGGGGTACAAAAGTCAAAATAGTATTTACCCTTCAAGATGCATGTCGTTGGAAAGCTCTTTAAGAGTACAGTAATTGTTGTTATTTACACTTTTATCATATTTTCACATAAAAGGGGGGTAAAATGGAAAAAACACGTTTTTTGACCCTATATGGTCAAAATTTGACCCCTAAATGTACTCCAAAAATTCTGGCCAACGAACTCATCCTTTCTTTTGATATTATTGACATTTTAAAATTTGTTTGAAATTTTTAAGTGCATCCTAAGGGGAGATATCGTCTGGAGTGACACATATATACATACATATATACATACATATATACATACATATATACATACATATATACATACATATATACATACATATATACATACATATATACATACATACATAAATAAAAGTGTTAAATTTTAGGAATCGATTCAGAATGGTCTAAAACGGATTTCCATGGAAAAATTTTTCAAAAATTCGCATTACAAAAATTTTGAAGCCATTGCAATAGCGTAATTTTCTTTGAAAATTCGCTAAAAAGGGTAAAAATTTAGGGTTATAAGCTTTTTTTAATACCAAATCATAAAAAATTAAATTAAAACATTTTGTTCAAAAAATAAAAACTAATTTTTGTTTTAGGGGGGGGGGGGGGCCTTATCACTTAGAGGTGGTAAAAAGGTAAAAATTTAGGGTTATAAGTATTTTTTAATGCCAAATCATAAAATAATAAAATTAAAAACAAATTGCCAAATAATTAAGACAATTAAATTTTGGGGGGGCCTCCCTCATCACTTAGGGGTGGTAAAATAATAAAAATTTAGGGTTATAAGTAGTTTTTAATGCCAAATCATAAAAAATAAAAAATTTAAAAATTTTGTCCAAAAAATTAAGAAAATTAATTTTTGGGGGGGCCTCCCTCATCACTGAGGGGTGTTAAAGTTATAAAAATTTAGGTTTATTAGTATTGTTTAATGCCATATCATAAAATAATAAAATTAAAAGACTTTGGCAAAAAAATTCATAAATAAAATCCGGGGGGGGGGCCCCTTATCACTTAGGGGCATAAAAAATAGATAACATCCTATTCTCAGACCTACCGATCAATACAAAAAAAAAATCATCAAAATCGGTAAAGCCGTTTCGGAGGAGTTCGGGATCAAACACCGTGGCCGAGAATTTTATATATGTATATAGATATATATATATATATATATATATATATATATATATATATATATATATATATATATATATATATATATATATATATATATATATATATATATATATATATATATATATATATATATATATATATATATATATATATATATATATATATATATATATATTATATGTATATATATACAGGGTGGTCCAAAAGTCTCCCCCCCCCCTCTTAACTTTTGAACGGTTTGAGATAAATTAATGAAATTTGGGGGATCTCTACCATGCAAAGGGAAGTTTGTTTTCATGCACTTGCCCGCTAGGGGCAACCACCCACTTTGCCCCCAGGCCACCCAACTTCAGAATTTCAAATAGGAGTGTATATTTTTGATAGCATATTTGGATTCTACGGTGAAAAATAATAAACTTTTACTTGAAACTTTTTTTTCTATTTCCAATATTTTGCCCCCTACAGAGGGGCAAAGATAGCAAAATAACCCTTCCGAAATAGTAAAACAATAACACTTAGATCGATATAAAATCTAAACGGTTTGAAATAAATTAATGAAACTTGGGGGATCTCTACCATGCAAAGGGAAGTTTCATTTCATGCACTTGCCCTCTAGGGGCAACCACCATTTTGCCCCCAGGCGCTGAAATTTACCATTTTTATAACTTTGCCCCCCTATAGGGGGCTAAATATTGGAGATAGAAAAAAACGTTTCAAGTAAAATATTTTTATTTTTCGCCGTAGAATCTAAATATGCTATCAAAAATATACACTCTAGGTTAAAATTTTGAAATTAGGTGGCCTGGGGGCAAAATGGGTGATTGCCCCTGCTCCGCAATTGCATGAAAACAAACTTACCTTTACATGTTACGGATCCCCTAAGTTTCATTAATTTATCTCTAACCGTTTAGATTTTACAACGTATTATCGGAAGAGTTATTTTGCTATCTTTGTCCCCCTTTAAGGGGAAAAATAATGGAAATAGAAAAAAAAGTTTCAAGTAAAAGTTTATTATTTTTCACCGTAGAATCCAAATATGCTATCAAAAATATACACTCCAATTTGAAATTCTGAAGATGGGTGGCCTGGGGGCAAAGTGGGTGGTTGCCCCTAGTGGGCAAGTGCATGAAAACAAACATCCCTTTGCATGGTAGAGATCCCCCAAGTTTCATTAATTTATATCAAACCGTTCAAAAGTTAAGAGGGGGGGGGGGAGACTTTTGGACCACCCTGTATATTTATATATATATATATATATATATATATATATATATATATATATATATATATATATATATAATATATATTTATATATAAAAGTAAAGAAAAAGTAAAAAAAAAAAGTATTAAAAAGTAAATATATGAGGTTTAGTCTATTCTAAACTAGTCAAAATACCAATAATAGCTACAAGAATGGTATATGTCTCTACAATTCATTCAATTGCTGTATTAATACTATATATAAATGTAATTATTTTAATATATTAGACTTGTTTAAAATAACAAAATAAAAAAATATAAAATAGGTCAAGTGTGTGCTAGTCAGCAGACAGCGAGGGTCCGTAGGCAACCCTGCGCTGCGTATAGTTTAAGTAGTAGTAGTACCCTATTGATGGAGTTTTTAAAGCCTTTATATTAACTTCACTTTTGTGCCTGGGGGAGTGCCTGGGTGCCTGGGTGCCTGGCGTCAACATTTTTGGAAGGCTAGTTAACCCTATTGTACTTATCCGATCGAGCTGAAACTTGGCACATAGACTCTCTACCAATACAACAACATTTTAACAAATTAATTAATTAATTAAATTTAATTAATTAATTAAATTTAATTAATTAATTAATTAATTTTTCAATTTAATTAATTTTTTAAAAAAATGAATGGATTAAATAAATTTTAAAAAATTAAGTATTAAAAGTAAAATAAAAAAATAATTAATTAATTAATTGGTTGGTATATAAAATCTTTGGAAGGCTAGTTAACCCTCTTCTACTTATCCGATCGAGCTGAAACTTGGCACATAGACTCTCTACCAATACAAAAACATTTTAACAAATTAATTAATTAATTAAATTTAATTAATTAAATAATTAATTAATTTTTCAATTTTATTATTTTTTTTAAAAAATGAATGGATTAAATAAATTTTAAAAAATTAAGTATTAAAAGTAAAATAAAAAATTAATAATTTAATTAATTGGTTGGTATATAAAATCTTTGGAAGGCTAGTTAACCCTCTTCTACTTATCCGATCGAGCTGAAACTTGGCACATAGACTCTCTACCAATACAAAAACATTTTAACAAATTAATTAATTAATTAATTAATTAAATATAATTAATTAATTAATAAATTAATTTCTCAATTTAATTAATTATCTTTTTAAAAATGAATGGATTAATTAATATTTAATAATTAAGTAATAAAAATTTATTTAATTAATTAATTAATTGGTGGGTATATATAAAATCTTTATAGGGCTAGTTAACCCTCTTCCAGTCGTCCAATCGAGCTAAAACTTGGCACATAGACTCTCTACCAATACTTCCCCCTCACAACCAAAATGCAAAAATATAAAGGATTTATAATAAAAACTTGGTTTTTATGGGCTGGTATTATTTTTAATACCTATATTTTTTTAAAATGCTAAAAAGCTTACTTTGAACTATCCTATGGGTCTGATATTCTCAAAACACATAAACAAATTTCCGATAAAGTATTTTTTTGCCACTGAACCGGACTGCAACCTTATTAATATATCGAAAAGACCATAATGATAAAAAAACGTATTTTGTCAATAAAAAATAAAATAATATTTTTTTCGAAATTTCCAAAAAGTGGTATCTTTACTTTTGGTCGAAGAATGTTCAGGAATTTTTTCAGATTTTTTGCACTTCACATAAGCGAGATAGAGGGGGGGAGGGGACGGACACGTTTCACACCCACTTCAAACTCGCCTACGCTCGCCCTATCAAAGTTATATATTTTTGTAATCAGCTCGACGTACCCTTTCATATGATACCCCTCACGGTGTCGAAAAAAAATTGAAAATTTTTAACCTTAAGTTTTTTTACCCTATTTTTTTTTTTTTGAAAAATATTTTTTTTAAGTCGCTATATTTTTAAAATATGTGGGTAGGTACAAGACGAATACATGCCAAATTTAAAAATGATCGGACGAAAGGTGTAGCCGTGAGAGCAGGCGACAGGACGGACGGACAGACACACGCAGGAAAATATAAGGGTCCTTGGTTTTGCCTACGGACCCTAAAAATATGTGTGAGACTCACGCATTAGAAGTGAATTAAGTTCTAAAAACAGAATGAACATATGAAATATGTGTATGAAATAGCTCACTAAACCTTATTTAAGTATTGCATATTATATAATCATTTATTAAATACACGCAGCATACATATTTATAAACAAGAGTTTACAATGCCGCTATAGTCAAATAACTTCTCAAAGAAACATAATTTCAATTATTAAAATATTTGCATTAAATGTTTGCGAATAATGAAGAAAAAACATGAAAACAACATTAATATATAATATGTATTAATTGTTAAAATGTATATAATAATACCCTTATATACCAATTCTGTGTACTGAGTAAATCAACGACTCACGTGGTGTAGTGGTTAGCAAATTAACTCAGGGGTCGGGGGTTCGAGACTAGTCCAAAGGGAAGATTAAAAGCAGGTAAATCAACTGCCGGCCTAAGTCGGCAGTCACAACAACTAAAGCAAAAACTCGCATTTTCGTTAATTTCACTTGGACGAGTCTCGAAACGCTAACTTGGTTTCTCAATGTCGTTTCATCCAAGCAAATTTACTCTACCTTAGCTAAAGAAGTTTCACTTCAAAAAGGCCACTAATTCTGTTATCGTGTAACTCCGGTTCTACTAGTTGTTCGGTGTCTTGTTACAGGCTGTAGTTACACAATGATGAGTTCTACTCTTAGCTAATCCTGACTGCTTTAAACTTTCGGAATTTACCGAAATAAAAATAAAATATCCCTCGTTATGACTTATAAGTATTATTTCTTATTATTCCATTCTTATTTATGTTTAAGTGGTCTTTTATTTCGTGCCTGTTATAACGGGATTTAGAAGGCTTAAAGACTTAAAGATGGAATAACTATTGGTGTGCCTATTTTCTAGTTGTATACTAAGCCTTACCTGTGCTTGCATTCCTTCAAACTACATTCTCTATATTAATATCGTTCCTTTTTTGTAATTCTTCCGTCCAACCTGCTTTTTTTTCAAGATGCATCTGGGAATTTTTTCGACGTCCTGAATCTCGGATCTTTTCTTTTCAAAACTAAGATCTTGTTTGATCGGTTTAAAAGCCTCCGAACATGTTACCTGTTCCGTACGTTATCCGCTCCTTTTCAGCGTACTTACAGCATTTATATAGATTATGTTTCTGGGGGACCCCGTTTTCATTTAAATTAAATTCCAGCAGTGAAATACAGGGGTTTCATTAAGATTAAGATTCTGTGAAGACTTGTAGAAGAAGATCGGTGGACAATCTTAACAAGCCTTTGCAACAAGTCGGTACAAAGCCATTAATATTTATAGTCGGGTGTATCTCTAACCTGCGGTTATCCCACTAAACGTTTCTTCCCACAATATCCCTCTCCGCCCAGTGAATTGAATTAGGTCGGTACTAACATAATCTCGGAAAAGGTGCAGCTTGTTTTAACGAGTAGAAAGACTATTACCTTATTATATTTTATATTTCTTAACTGCTCCTTCTTGTATTTGTTCGAACGGGATTCTTAAAGACACTGAAAAATGGACGCTAATAATTTAGTCTTAAAATATTGTTTATAACTTGTTTAGTTCTAACCGATGACATGATTATGTGGCTTTGCGCCGTATTATGATCAGAAAATATATGTACTGGGTGAAAATAAACTTTATCATTGCCTAAAACAATTTTTAGTTTGCTGAACTAAGAATATATTTTAGTAAATGTATTGGTGATATTACGTTTAATTAAAAGAAAGAATACTGTTCCAGGCCTACCATAGCGCTTTTTACTTCTGGAGTAAATCACTAATGGGTGACTAAATTCACTATTGGGGGAAACAGGGTCAGCTCGTTGATCCTCTCCCATTATCCATTATTATCTAGTTTATGAGATGCACCTAATTATTATTAATGATTTTTCCATCTAATTTCTAAATGCTGGATTTTATATCTTACATCACATGCCAAGTAAATTTTCTTTAGTGTTTGTATTTTTTTTTCCTTTGCGAATTTTATATAATTTGTTTTCTTTGAAAATTTCAGGGATCTGCAAGGCAACAACATAAGCACTATTTACGAAGCTGACTTCGAAGGAATGACAAGCTTAAGAGTTCTGTAAGTTTTTTTTTTTTTATATTTATGTATTATTTTATAGTTTTTAGTTAGCTGCATTGTTCTGTCACTCATGTACTTAAAGGGTTTTTAAGTTACAATGATGTTTTGTTTTTCAAATTATATGGTTTTTTTGTAACTATTAAAATCTTTTTAAAGACTTTAAACTTTAAGAACTTTTTTAATTAGGATGCGTATACTTATCAAACAAAGCATTATGTCTTTTAAATCATTTGATTTTGTTATTAATATTACTTTTTTTTCTTAGCCTTTCTGCACGTATAAAAAGTAAAAATATTCGAAGAAAATAACTAAATCATATGAAAATAATTTTAATCAATATAACTTTCATAAACAACCAATGTTTGGTATAAGGTTCCGTGTATCACATTTCATCCTCGTGCTCTCCAATAAAAATTCATATGAAACCTCTATCAAAACTAAAATTATCTTCTTAAAAAAGGCAAGTAATATAGCTTTCATAAACAACCAACAACCAATGTTGTATAAGGTTCCGTAAATCACATCTCATCCTCGTGCTCTCTAATGTAATTTCTAATGAAACCTCTATCAAAACTAAAAGTATCTTCTTAAAAAAGGCAAGTAATATAACTTTCATAAACAACCAATGTTCGTTATAAGGTTCCGTATATCACATCTCATCCTCGTTTTCACTAATGCAATTATATATATAAAGTGGCTAATCAGCTGATCAGGTTATCAAAATGTTTGGGCACTTCCAGACCACCTAGAGACTCGCGGTTTTTTGCGTTTGGTCCAGAATCGGCCCAAACCGACTAGAAAAATCTGAAAAGTCGAAAAAAATTATTTTTACCCCCCTTAAAAAAATAAAAACGGGGGACGCAAATTGAAGGTTTTCTTCGAAGGGCTATAGCGGCTAAAGGGTAAGTCCTATCAAAAAGCGGATAGCACCAGCGGTAACTGATTTTAAAAGATCTACAACTTTGGTCTCTTGACTTTTTGTCGTACGACCAACGGTTCTACCTTAAATCGAGAAAATTTGTTAATTTTTACTTAATTTTTTTGACTTTGAGCTCTTATAGGGTAAGTAATTAAGGGTCGATTTAATTTCAGATTGGGGGTTTTAAACCCCACATTAATGCTCTTTAAAATAAGTATTTATTTTTCAAATTGTCTGTCTTTGTTGCCGAGAAAAATGAGTATTTATAAAGAAGAACTAATTTAAAATTCCGTAAATACCGTCATGTTTACGTTTTTAAGAAATAATCATGTTTTTATTATTATAGTTTATTTGTATAGTTAAACACAAGTATACAGATAAAGAAAATATAAACAAACAATAAATAATTAAGTTTGTTGTTTGAAAGGTAAAAGATAATAAATACAATAGTGTAAACACACTTTGGATCCTAGACTAGATGTAAACAAAAATGTCCCCTCTCTTTCTTCACCCACTCTCCTTGACGTCAGTTACGTATACAGCCGTCGTGCACTACACACCTCCCGACATGTTTTCTTATACTACCGACATTTATTAAGGTATAATTTTATTCTTATGTTAACTATTTATTTATTTGTTTTTATTACCATATTATTGTTACTACAATTATTGTTTTTAACAGGTTGGTAAATTCTATATTAAGAAAATGTTTAGTTCATTAAAATGAATATTTTACTTTATTTAAATGAATGTTTTAGTTTATGTAAATGAATATTTTACTTTATTTAAATGAATATTTTAGTTTATTTAAATTAATTTTCACTTTATTTAAATGAATATTTTAGTTTATTTAAATGATTTTTTTAGTTTATTCAAATTAATTTTTTACTTTTTTTAAAATTGATTTTATTATCATATTATTATTACTAGAATGAACTGATTTATAGTTTGTTAAATTCTACATTAAGTTAATATTTCAGTTTATTTAAGTGAATGTTTTACTTTATTTAAATAAATGTTTTACTATATTTAAATGAATGTTTTAGTTTATTTAGGGTAATTTATAGTTATTTGTGTGTTCTAGATTATAATGAAGCCCCTTAATATGTCAAATTATTTTGTAATTGTTTTCTTTTTACATGATGTAGCTTAATTATACATATATGTAATTATTATTTCACCTCGACCTTTTCTACTTATGTTTAATTAATTTAGAGTACTAATAAATAATAAAATAAATTAACTGAGGTTCCATCTTTATTATTGTTATTATTATTATTCTGTAATAAAACTAATCAAATATAATGTAATTTATTTCATCAGAAGGGCAACAATTTACTCTAATATGTTAACACTGTGACATAGCCACCGATTCCTAGCATGAACCCTACGGTTACGACAATCGGTTCTACCTTAAGTAGAGTAAATTTGATCAATGTTTGTTAAATTTTTGACTTCGATTCGGGTGCTTAAACGACAAACTAATGCTATTAAATCGGGTATTTATTATTCTATTAATTTGTCGTTTTTTCTGACAAAAATTAGTATTTATAAAGAACAAACAAATTTAAAATTTCATAAATAACTTCATTTTAACTTTTTAACCATTTTTTTTAAGCTTATATTCTATAGTTCAAAACAAGTATAAAGAAATATAAAAAAAATATTGAATTATAAAATTCGTTCTAAAGGTATATAAATGAGAAATTTAAATTTCATTAATCAATTCATTATTAATGGAACTAACCTAATCACAGTTAAGATATCTAAATATTTTATTCAAGTAAGAAAACCATCTTCGGAGGAAGTAATATTAATTCCAAGAATAACTTTAAATTTTAAGTCGGAAGAAATAGAGGTGTGGAAATTATGATGCATTGAAAGTTCCCCTTGAAATTAGCTTATTCGATGGCAATAAATAAACCCCAGAGTCAAAAATATTTTTTTGTTGGTGTGAATCTCGGAGTACAAAGTATTATATTTGATGAAATGGCCTATTCAATTAACCAATATGATAGTAATAGGTATAAAATAGTAGTAATACAGGCGGTGATTGAAAATTTAAGATGGTTCCTCAATCTTAAGAAAGAGTAACAAATTATATCTGAAATATACGAAGTGACGTACGTAATAATATCTCTTAACGAGTTGCATATGTAACAGATTTAAATGACCTTAATGATTTCGTATATCCTCCTGAAGTACTTTTTAATAGCCAGCAATATCTCTAATATTTTAAGGCATATCTGAAATAAGTATCTAAATATTCTATTCACGTTAGAAAACCATCTTGGTTATATATTATAAATTATCAGAGTTCATTAAAAATAAATCCCAGGGCCAAACATCTTTTGTTGGTGTGGATATCAGAAACATGCTTTAGCCCCGGCCAATGTACGTCGTAGTAAGAAGTAGCTCCTTCATACAAGTTTTGGTACCATCTAAGAGGGCTACAGATGGAATTGCTTATACACGGAATATTGTTTACGGTCCATTATCACATTTGTGTAGCATAGTTTGTTTTTAGGATTACGTTTTAGTTTTAGGTGTGGCCTAGCTATATGTTTCCTCTGGATGGCGAGGAAATTCCTATTAAGGGAGGCGGAGTTAAATTTTATCCTCATTTTGGAAAAAGTCCTGCGATTTTTTGGGAGGACCCATTTTGAAGTAATTTATTTAAATTTAAGTTAGGCCATTTTCATTTACTATATTAAGCTGTACAAATAATCAAGTATAAAGTATTATAATTAATGAATTGGCCTACTCAATTAACCAATATGATAGTAATAGATATGAAACAGTAATAATATACAGCCACTGACAAGCATTTTCAACAGCGAATGCTTGTTTCTAATAAAACCTCTATCAAAACTAAAATTATCTTCTTAAAAAAGGCAAGTAATATAACTTTCTTAAACAACACAACTAAATTATTTTCCGTACTTCCAACATGTTTAATGTCTAGAGTGAGTAACTTCTTTCAAAGTTATGGAAATTTATCTTCTTTTTTTATATCATGCACGAAGGGAAATAATATTGGAAAATAATAACTCAAGTTTATCAAGAATGCTTCTTTCGTCTTTCAACTTACTTTCAAGATTGCATTGCAAATATCGTTCTTGATGTATACTTTTATATTTTTCTCTTTTAACTTTTGAACGGCATTTCAACTTGATTCCTTATATGACATTAAAGAGTTGATTCATTACGCTCTTTATTACCTGTCATGTTGCTTTAAAAGATAAAATGCCAGAGGTTATTTCGTGACTAAAAGCGAACTCAAGTACACAGCTTTACATTCTGTTTTCTCTAATCGAAAAATTTTTTGGCAGATTTGGGGACTAATTTTATTTGTTTACATTACTAAATAGGCATGAGTTTGTAGCATTGATCGTCTCCTAAACAAAATCTACTTTTTGCTGATGATGATTGTGATGATTATAGGTAACAAACATTTTAATATCAACCGGAAGAAATGTATTTTATGCAAATAAAAATTACGAGTATAGTCTTTAACATTTTACAAGGTTAATTTGAACAATTACATTTAAACAACGAAAACATTTCGTTGGGAATTATTCATTTAAGTACTTACTTGCACGTAAATGTACGTTTAATTTTTAATAATTGATCGTAAAACACAAGAATATCTTTTGAAAAGAAGAAAAAGTTTTGTTAAATTTAAGTATTTTTGATTAACACTTCAATAAATGGTTAGACGAAGTTAAAAATTCAGATAAAAAAATCGGTCAGAGACAACTCAAACTTTCTCATATACGAGTTTATAATTACTTGACACAGTGTTTTCCATTTGTTAGTTTTCGTTGGTACATTTAACTATTATTGAAAATTTGATCAAAATATATCATAAAAATAACTTCTCCTCGGCGGGAAATCGAACCCCGCCTTTGGGGGTTAGTGCCTGCAAATATAGAGCTAAAATCCATTTCTCGATTTCGTCTCGGGGTATGATTTTTCTGAATATGTATGCCAAATTTCGTCAAAATCGGTCCGGTAGTTTAGGCTCCAGGCGTCTGCACAGACAGACATTTTTTAAAAACCACTTTTTTGGACTCAGGGGACCTCAAAACGTGTAAATCCATCAAAATCTCAAAATCGAATTTTCGCGCCATCACAATACTTTCTCTTTATATGAGAAAGTAAAAAACCCAAAATCTTATGTGCTTAATAACTAACATAACGATATCTATATTTTGTATTTTACTTTAGCAAGTATTCCTAAAATACTTCTGAGTCTAAATGTTTTCATTAATATCTGGTATCATGGAATTCGAACTAAGTATAAGTATTGGTATATTAATATTGTGAATGCTAGATGCCCAGGCAATTTCCGCTAACTCTTTTGTTAAATAAGCATTGTTGCTTTTCTCGCCTCGATAAATCAGAAAGGCGATCTACCGCTTTACAATGGTTCCACAATATCTACTAGAATTCTTTTTTCTTCTTTTGATTGAAGAAAAGTCCTCTTTCAATAAATTTTGATAGGAAATTATCCTTATTTTTTTCTACAGAAAAGGGAAATACTCTTATTTTTTCCTACAGTTGACCGATAAAGTGGCTGTTATCAAAATAGTACTCAAAACAGACGATTCCTGCACCTACTACTTTACCGCACTCGTTTTACTTTAGCGCACTCCAGTGTTCCAACTTACGAACATAAAGAACTTAAATCTAAACAAAGATTAAATAATCCAAATAATATAATAATGTCAACTAATGATTATTTTTTAACAAACTACATGATTTAAACACTATATATAAAATATAAAATATAAAAAAGTAAAGATAAACAATCTAAAAAAAAGAAGAATAAAATGTGATGAGTAAGTGTTATGATGAAAAATGATGACAGCCTTGGTCAGGTTTGCTGAATTAGGCAAAAAAATCTTAAATGATGTTGATGCGACATCCGTGTTTCAATGGATATACAGGGGAGTTTCGCTGGTGATGTGAATCGAACCAATAACAATTTAATTATTGGAATCGATTCAGTTTGTTAATTTTGTGTGTCAACATCTCGACATTTAAAGAATTAACAGTCCAAAAGAACGTTTTAGTTGTAAGTGAAACGACTCCGGTATTCACCGGAAAACTTATGTTCTTATTCTTGAAGATACCTTTATGCTTCTCTAATTACAGCAGTATCAAATCAGATCTCTATTAATAGGCAATATACTCCTCAATTTATGCTATATTTAAGCATTGTTTTATTTTTAACAAGTTCTTTATTGGCATATAAGTAACAAAAAATTATTTGTGTTTACCGGAGCCATAATATTATTAATAGATGATGAATTAAAATAAAAATAAATTGTAAGAACCTTTGTTGGTTATTAATTCAGTCGAGGTTTACATTTTAATGTATTAAATTTTTGTACAGTGTGAAAAAGTTGTAGTTATAATTATTCGGCAACTAAACAATCCTATTATGTAACATGGAAATATTGTTACTGTCCATTTTTAGGGTCCGTAGGCAAAACCAAGGACCCTTATATCTTCCTGCGTGTGTCTGTCCGTCCGTCCTGTCGCCTGCTCTCACGGCTACACCTTTCGACCGATCACTTTGAAATTTGGCATGTATGTGTCTTGTACCTGCCCACATATATTAAAAATATAGCGACTTAAAAAAAATATTTCTCAAAAAAATTTAAGGGTTACATTTTTTTTTTTTTTCGACACCGTGAGGGGTATCATATGTAAGGGTACGTCGAGCTGATTACAAAAATATATAATTCTTATTTTATAACATTCATAGGGCGAGCGTTTTCAAGTTTGAAGTGGGTGTGAAACGTGTCCCCTCCCCCCTCTATCTCGCTTATGTGAAGTGCAAAAAATCTGAAAAAATTCCTGAACATTCTTCGACCAAAAGTAAAGATACCACTTTTTGGAAATTTCGAAAAAAATATTATTTTATTTTTTATTGACAAAATGCGTTTTTTTATAACTATGGTCTTTTCGATGTATTTATATGGTTGTAGTCCGGTTCAGTGGCAAAAAAATACTTTATCAGAAGTTTGTTTATGTGTTTTCAGAATATCAGACCCATAGGATAGTTCAAAGTAAGCTTTTTAGCATTTTAAAAAACACCATCAATAGGGTACTGCTAAAACTATTCAGTGTGGCCTACGGAACCTCGCTGTGTGCTGACTAGCACACACTTGACCTTTTTATTTTTATGTGTAGCTGAATTTGCTAATACTTTTTTTCTGTTCATACTGCATATTTCGTATTGTTTCGTACATGATTTACGATAACGATTACGTACATGATTTACGTTCGTACATGATTTACGTTCGTACATGATTTACGATAAAACGATTTTTATTGTTATCTTTTTTTTTCTAGTCTTCTTCTTTAGCTAGTCGTTTTTTTACAATTATTTTTGTAAAAATGTTTAATTGTTACTTAATTATTTGTTATTGTTTTTATTTTTTTTCTATCTTGATTTTTTTACTTTAATCACGTAACCTCTCACCTGATTAGCAGGTTTTTAATTTTTTGTTAATTTTTTTAGCCATAATTATGGGTTTTTTTTTTATGTATTAGAGTGCCTCACTTGTGGCTTCAGCTGTTAGAAGACTCTTAAAAAATGTTTAATAAATAAATAAATAAATAAATTACGGAGTACAGAGTTTGTTAATTTAGGAAATGTAAAGATTCAAGTGGTGGAAGTTATAAAGTCTCTTCGACCGGTTACCCTTAGGTCTGCGCCCCTCTACTACAGTCTGTCCCAAACGAGAGTTAGTGCGTTGACAGCGCTGTAAATCGAGTGACACACAGATTGGCCAATCTCTCTGAGGGAAAAAACATTTATCTTTGCCTAGTTGGCCCGACGTTTTGTCCGGGAAAATCTCGAGCAACTCATTGGCTCCCCACCCCATTTGCTAGTTTTTCTCGCGTTGTCAACGTATACTAACTCTTGTTTGGGACAGACTGTAAAGATATTTTTATTTGCCCGTTGGCCCGACCTTCTCGAATTCAAAATCTCATTGGCTCCCCTCCACATTTTTTCGATTTTCCCGCGCTGTCAAAAATCAATACTAATAAGAGTAATACTAAAGAGTATACTAAGTAGTATAGTATAACTAAAGAGTATGCTAAAAAGAGTATAGCTTTATAATGAGTATAAGATTTTTCATATACAAATTTTAATGCAGCAAGCATATGAATGAGATTTCGAAATATTTAATAGTGCGTAATGGATAAATCCAAAATCACGGGTTCAATTTGAAATCGAAATAGATTCCTAAAATATAGCTTAACTTAAAATCCAGATCGAATTATTTAATGCCTAGGATTAAATCCGGAGAAAGTTTATATTAAAGTATTTATACGGTAGTAGATAAGAACGGCTGTGGATTGAAACTCGAAGCACATCTAGAGTCTAGAGTAAGAGGGCCTAGTAAATAATTAGTAATCCCTGATAAAGCAGGAACCAAGGAAATAGACTAAACCGAGCAAAGCGCTAATTGCACCTAACCAACCCCGCATGCCCACATGTACTTGAACAGCCACTAGAGTAAACACCTCCTTCAGACTTGATGAAACTTAGCTACAAAACCCTCATCTATTCTCTATTCAAAATAATAATACCCACTATAATAGCATTATTCTCATACATAATAAAGACAAAGCATCGTTTGGCTCAATCCATAAAGCCTGAGAATTGTTTCACTTACACATTATTATTAACGCGAAATATATAATAAACAAAACATTTCTTCAAATACAATTTCTTTTTTACACTAAATAGGTCGTGTGATTTTTTTTTTAATAACATTATCTGTTATTAATATGTTCCTTTAAAGCTTTTATTACAGAATAATTCTTTTATTCCGTGATTTTTGTTTGTTGAATATCTTATGTTCAATTTATTTACTGAACTTAAGTTCGGAAAATAACCACCCTCCAAAACCTCGCACGTCTCATTTGTCCACCTTTCCATAACGGATCAATTTATGGATAAATTCTATTACATTTATAAATATCGTGTTTTTTGATGAAAAATATCTCTATATTGGAAAATAATATTTTAATTAAATTTATCGGGGACAGTTATATAAGTGTTTAGCTTACTCGCAACTCCGCTGCCTGAAACCCAAGTCTAAAAACTTACAAATCTGGTGAGTTTGAATCCGAGAGAGGTAAAACATGTTTCAGACTAATGATTATATCGAGTAAATGAGTAAAGTGCCCGTATCACCCGACCTGAAATAACCTAATCATGTGTTGATCGGGACGTAAAATGTAGAGTAAAAAGATATACTTATTCTGACGCATAATAAAATTAATAGAAAAAAATAGTACATTACATGTCTAGTGCAAAAAGTAGCATTTTGCATGCGAGTGCGGAGTTTGCACCCGAGCGACAGCGAGGGTAGTAAAACCATATGAGCAAAGCAAAATGCAGTTTTCGCACGAGTTGCGTACCGTACTTTATCTACGATTGTGGATTTTAATAATAAATACAGAAAAAAATGTAATAAACTTCCTGTATGTAAGTTCGTATTTCTCTTTTGATAAAGATGACATTAATTCATTAGTTGTATTTTGTGCCGAATTAATTATTTCGGGAGGCGTATTATTCTCCTCATTTTCGTCATAATGACTTAAATAACTCATTGTTTTTCACTAAAAACTCGATATAAACAGTACTTTAATTAAACAAACAGCAAATTAGAATGTAAAAAAACTCGCTAATCGTGCGTTAAGGTGAAGAATTCCTCTTTATTTCCGCCCTAGTGCGGAAATAAAGAGGAATTCTTCACCTCATTATGAACGTGCATGCGCAATGAATACAGCTTAGAAAAGAATCACTTTCTACACATCTAAACAGAGATATAATGTCTAAATTTCGTATCAATCGTAGATAAAACTAATTTAATAGTATAGTTAAGAAAGTGAAGTAATCGTAAATTCTTCCTTTAGGTAGTAATCATGTTATTGGTATTTATTAGATATGAGACCTACCTTTCCCCCCCCCCCCTACCTACCTTTTTTGTTTTTACTATATGTTATATATATATATATATATATATATATATATATATATATATATATATATATATATATATATAACATATAGTAAAAACATAATATTTTATTTCAATATAAAAACATTTATTTTAGATCCCTGTCCACGTCCACATTTAATTTTCGGGTGGTCTTTTTAAATTTTCTCACGTCAAAATCAAACAAAAAGAATAACAGATTAATAAAAGAAGGATCCTTATGGTCAAAGAATGCAGTATTGTAGTCGTACAAATACTGGGCATAAGAAATGAACAGCTCTAGGAATCATTTTTGAATTTAGGTTAACTATCCATTCTCTCGTTTCAAACCTACTATTACGGCTCCTCCTACAGTTCCAGGGACGTTTATAAACCAAATAAATTGTAATCTTTTGAGTTTGTTGTAAAATGGTGTGGCTTTTCTGTGTTCTGGTTTCATAGGCTTAAAATAGTGGTGCTGTAAATAAATTAATAAAAAAAAGAAGAAACTATGTGATAGCTTACTCTTATTTATATATATCAAAGGACTATTGGACTATAATTTAGTGTGTGTGTGTGTAAGTGGAAGACCAAACGAAATACCTGTGTTTATACAAAAAGAATCGTTAAGAACCAGCTAGGATTTTTTCTTATTAAAGATTACAGTAATTTATTTTCAAATTATTTGCTATTATTATTTATTTGCATAATATATTGATTTTTGTACCCATTCAAGTTTATTTTTGAGGATTGGATATACGATTTATTTAACTCCCTTTCACCTTTCATTTAATTAATTATTATATACCTTTTTTATTTCATATTGCTTTGATAACTATTTGTCTTTTTGTAAGTAAGCCCTTTTAGCTTCTTCGAGTGATTTCAGAAATTAAGTAATATTGCCTATTGCCTCCCTTCAGCCCCTATAGCCTCCCTTATAGCTTATATTCATAGCCCCCCTTTTAGCCTTATGAGAAGCGTGGAATGTTTTGGGTCTCGTTCAAAGAGTATGTCGAATATACTCTCCGACTTGTCGCTTTAGATGGTGAAGACTAGTTTACTACGAAAATCCTGGCGCATGACATCGAGAAATTCCATGGATGTTTTACGTCGAAGAAAGGAGAACGAACATGAATTTCAGCAATTTATGCCCCATTTCCCAGCTGTATTTTCGAAAAACGACTCTACCCCTCCATTTCTCCTCCCTTTTAATAATATGTCGTTTAAACGTCGATTGGCATGTTGCTCGCGTTCCTCGACAAATATTCCGAATTCTTTTATGATTTTTATCTCCGGCAGGGGAGAAAAATGCGGAAAAAAAGATTTGGACAAGGGGATGACATTTCAAACTTAGTGGCTAGCTAACTTATTAACGTGTCCTATTAGCCTACTTCCTATCTTTGGTAAAATCCTAGAAAAACTACTCCTAAAACGAATCTCCAAAATATTCCATACATTCAATATCCTACCTAATCACCAGTTTGGCTTTCGATCCCAACATTCCACCATCCAACAGTGCCACCGGATTGTCGACTCCATCTCATCCTCCCTTGAGCGAAAACAGTATTGCACTGGTGTCTTCTTAGATGAGGCCCAGGCCTTTGATAGGATTTGGCACCAGGGTCTACTGTGGAAACTAAAGGGCGTCCTCCCCTTTACCTACTACCTTATCCTTAAATCCTACCTTCATGATAGACACTTCCATGTAAGCTGTGGTGGTGCCCGTTCGCCTACATGTCCTATTCTTGCGGGTGTACCGCAAGGAAGTATTCTTGGTCCTTTATTATACTCCTTTTATACATCCGATATCCCTCAACTTCCGACTACCCAATTAGCTACCTTCGCTGATGATAAGTGTATATTCTCCATATCCTCTGATCCCAATACAGCATCCACCAACATCCAAAACCACCTTAATCTCCTTGAACCTTGGTTAAGGAAATGGAGAATAAAAATTAATGAGCAGAAAAGTGTCCATGTCACTTTTACTCTCAGACATTCAACTTGTCCTCCAGTCATCCTCAACCAAGGAGTCATCCCTCAATCCTCTTCCGTAAGATACCTAGGTCTCCATCTTGACCGACGATTGACTTGGGCTCTGCACACCAAAACTAAACGTACGGACACTAACAGACGGTACAAACTCTTACTGCGACTCCTCGACCAAAGATCCCACCTATCCCTTTCTAATAAACTCCTTATCTACAATTCAATACTCAAACCTATTTGGACCTATGGAATTGAGCTATGGGGTTGCACCAAACGCTCCAATTCTTATAGGATCCAATCCCTTCAGTCTAAGATCCTTCGAAAAATCACTAACTCTCCCGCATACGTTTCCAATCTCACAATCCACAACGACCTCAAAGTTCCTTATGTACAAGACCTCGCTTCTTCCCGCTACATAAAATTCCATGAAAACCTAAACCATCATCCTAATCCTTTAGTTGAATCCATGGCTTCCATCCATATCCCCGACCGCCCTCCCCGTCGGCTGAAGAGGTGTTGGCCAAGAGATTTATTACAATAATAAAATAATGTACAATACCTGTTAGGAGTGCTGCCACTGGGTAGCCTCTCCTCTCACGACACAACACGCTAATTAATCTTTGTAATAGCTATGTTACTAATAGCAATCTTTTGCAAGTAACTTAAAATAAAAAATTTAAAAAAAAAAAAAAAAAAAAAAAAGTGGCTAGCATATATAACAATAATATACGTGGACTCTTTGATAGGCATCAAATTAGGCATTAGGATTTTTTAAAAAAGAAGAAATTATTTTATATTATATAATATATATATATATATATATATATATATATATATATATATATATATATATATATATATATATATATATATATATATATATATATATACATATATAACTTTTTAAAAAAATCGAAATTCCAAAATCTCCTTCACGCTTTTACTCAAAACATTTAATATCTACATCTCTTATTAAATGTAAGCTTTTATTATTGATTAATGCCGTTTTTATTCAGTAATTTTTGTTTGTTGATTGTTGAAGTTCTTAACTGAATCGCTGAGAAAGGACTTGTCAGGTCCCGACAGCCTATAATTATTGTTAATAACCATTATTTATAGATAAAGATAAACTGTTTCCTATAGGCATATTATTGATGTATTCCAATTAAATAGAAAGAGAATCTGATATAATTTCAGTTGTTATTATGTTGGAAAAATTACACATTTTTACTACCCCATACTTTTTTTTTTGCTGTTTATTTGACGTACCCCATCATCACATACTTAGGTTATTACTGGACGGGCTATCCGTCCACTTTTCTTTACTAAACGATGTGATCATCAGTGTAAAACATGTCTCACCTTTCTGGGATTCGAACCACTAGATATGTCGGTGTTTAGACCTAGTTTTCAGGAGAATTGTAAATATCCTAACCACCTTATTATTATTATTATTTGTTCATTTTTTTTTTTTAGTTTTATCTTTCGGAGAAGATCTTATTACCAATTTTAGTTTTACTGTCTGTTTCCAGCTACTTCATCAGGATTCTAAGGGATTGAATAAATTAATTTGAGCTCAAACAACAAAGAAAACAGTCTAAAAATGTTTCTGTCCTCTAACATTATGATTACATGTGACTGGTCAGGATTTTGTCATGTCTGACTTTAGGTTAACGCATAACCGTAACTCTTAATCCTATCTAACACTTAATGAAGGTCACTTTTCTCCTAACTGGAATAAGTAGATAGGAATTCGAAAGTAGCTTTTAGCTTTTATCATAATCTAGTATCTTTAAAATTACGAGTCATAACTGAAATTATCTAAATTCATTCCTAACTTATTACTTAGTAGATAAGCAAAAATAAAAAAATAAAAAATAAATAAATAATTAATATAATTAAATTGCTAACTTTACTTATTTACCATAAATTCTAAAATAATTATTATAACAAAAAAGGGAAAAAGCGTAGGCGATTGGTTGCGTACTCGCAACTCGCCTAGGTTTAAACACGACATATCTGATGATTTGGAATCCCAGAGAGGTGAGACATGTTTCACACTGATGATATCATCGTGTAGATGAGTAAAGTGGCTTTGTACCCTATCCTGTATGAACGTAATGATGAGTTGATCAGAACATCAAAGAAAGAGCAAAAAAAAATCCTTTTTTAATATATACTTTAGTGGTCAATAAACAAAAAAAAAAAAAAAAATAAACGTCTTTCATTTATTTAATTTGAGTTTATAGTAAATTTATTCACATTTTCTAAATAAGAAACGATCCAAGTGATTTATTATACTATGTCCTGTGATAATTTAAAGGAATTTTAGCCGATACTACTGACTATATATTTTAAAAGACGATTCCCTTTCGTCAATTCACAACCTGAGTTTGATATTTCGATTTATCTCAACCAGCATTTTATAATACAACTTTTTTTTTTTGTTAAATAGCTTTTACTTCTGCATCTGCAAATTAGTAAAGATTTATTACTAGTGTAATAGAAGTTAATATTAATAAGATAAGAAGCGTTTTGTCAATTTGGAATTAAATGTGCGAGTAATTAATGTGACTTAAACAATGTTATTTAGCTTCATTTATAAATTAATTAGCCGGTCTCGGCTGGACTACGGCCAGCCTGTGGCGGTAAATTTTGTTTGTCTATGTGCTAATTGTGAATATTTTATTTAATATTAGACAATTTTGGTGGCATAAACGTTTTATGTCCTATTGTTTTTGCATAATCCCTAAAATGTATGTCATTAGTGTTTGTTTAATTGAGAGTAGCTGTTTTCATTTTTATTTTAGCGATGGCTAGTTACAGCTATTAAACAATCGTTCTAATAATACGGTAGAGAGAGTGATTAGTCGGAAGTCGGAAGGTGCACTTTAATAACCAAAAAAGTCATATAATCTGATGTGTACAGTGCAGTGACTTTTAAAATCACTCTATAACCATTAGATTATCTGAAGAAGGCTGCATTACAATAGTCAAATCCGGTCAATTGTTTTAATACAATCATTTTGCGTGAAGACCCTGTTTGGTTATTGAACTACACTTTTTTTATGATGAGTCGCTATCACACATTTGAGGAAAATGCAGACGAGGATACTCAGAAGGGTCAAGGGCTATTGGTCGTTTACCCGTAAGATCCCCTTAAACCTTTAAACAAAGAGGGTATGGAAAACATGAATAATTACCCCTTACCTTTCGCAACAGGTACATGTTAAATACCTTAAATCTTTTAATACCTATTAAACATTGGAAAACGTGACCATATACCTTACATTAGAGTTTAAGTTAGATTAACCTAAAATATATATTAAAACAACTCAACTTCTCAAATAACTTATAATTTAATTTAAGTTTAAATAAATTATAATTTAATATTACTTTTTCCATTTGAAATTACTTTATTGCTTTTCATTAAATGTTTGCACTTAAATATGTTTGAAACTCTATTACCAATAGCAAATTAATGTATGTATGTATGTATGTGTGTGTGTGTTGTGTATGTGTGTATATATATATATATATATATATATATATATATATATATATATATATATATATATATATATATATTATACACAGGGTGATTGGCGATATATGTACAAAAATAAATAGGGTGATTCTAAACATCATTGGCTACAAAAAAACCTCATATAAACCATGGGTCTATTCTCAACCGTTTTCCCACAAGGTCAAATTTTATGATTTTTTTTTTAGATCGCATACCTTTGCTCATAAAAACACTCATTGCTCTAAAATTATAAAAGGTAGAACAATATTTTTGGGGTCGTTGTAAAGCTGACAAAATTTCCTACAAGAAAAGTGTAATTTTAATTTTCATAACTTCAAATTACGTGACGAAACATTTATACAAAGAACCTAGCTTAAACAAGGCGGACTTCAGGAAAAACTTCCTAATTTACTAACGTTTCGATCATTATTAATATTATTACCCATTCATATAGTGGAAATTTGAGTAAACTTCCCTGAAAGTAAAAATGAAACGTGTTAATTGCTGTTAATATTGATATGTAGATGAGCATACTAAACCAATCTTGCTTATTTTAATGTGTTTTTAATTATTTACTCACCTGTAAGTCAAAAAAAGCAACAATAAACATGAATCTTTTAGCGAATTTTCAAAGAAAATTACGCTATTGCAATGGCTTCAAAATTTTTGTAATGCGAATTTTTGGAAAAATTTTCCATGGAAATCCGTTTTAGACCATTCTGAATCGATTCCTAAAATTTAACACTTTTTTTTATGTATGTATGTATATATGTATGTATATATGTGTCACTCCAGACGATATCTCCCCTTAGGATGCACTTAAAAATTTCAAACAAATTTTAAAATGTCAATAATATCAAAAGAAAGGATGAGTTCGTTGGCCAGAATTTTTGGAGTCCATTTAGGGGTCAAATTTTGACCATATAGGGTCAAAAAACGTGTTTTTACTATTTTACCCCCCTTTTATGTGAAAATATGATAAAAGTGTAAATAACAACAATTACTGTACTCTTAAAGAGCTTTCCAACGACATGCATCTTGAAGGGTAAATACTATTTTGACTTTTGTACCCCGTACCCCTGTGTACCAATTTTTTTTTTCACCCGAGGAAATTCTAAACCAAAATTTTCCTATATTATCATAAGCCAATAAAACGCAGATTTCTTTGAAAATTCGCTCATTAAGTCATGGTGCATGACTGGACTTTTTACTTTTAACTAACGTCTGTTTTTCATCTTTTTACAGAGTTACCTAAATCCCTACCCTCTTATTTCTATACCCCCTCCCTTACTATTTCCCTTACTTATTTCCTAACTTCAGAAGATCAGTCTGGGCTTAATTCCCCTTTTTTTTACTTAGCCCCTATTTTCCCTCTTAGGGATCAAATTTCCGAAAGTCCCGTCTTGGCAGACATCAATATTATTTTATAAATGATCATAGTAAATTGTTTTATTTTAGCGTTTTAAAGAAGTGATTATAATTATGTTAGCGGGACTTGGTTTCAAACGCCTACATGGCCGCTATCCGGAATCTAAATGACCGATTGAAAAACCTTTTCCCAAAACTTATTCATTTTGCAAAAGAAAGCTAACATCCCAGAGGTTCCAGTAATATTGAAATTTAATTGAATTATGCGTATAATTTTACCACCTTAAATAATTAATTTTATCATCTTAAATCAACATGGAGGGTATTAAACATTTTTAAACAAGGCTGATAGGAAAGTACCTATAAAATTCCTTGGTCATAGGTCCAGTAGTTCTAAAAATATCGTGATAATTATAAGTGGTCTTTGGATTTCATGTATGCGGTATATAGATAAGGATTTTAATTATGCAACTTTTTATTTTAATTATTTAGTTTTATTTTGTTAAAAGTATTATACCATGTTTATTACCATTTACAACATAATATTATTATAAATTTATTTATGTTAGGTAATATTTTAAATATTTATATATAAAGCTGCAAATACTTTATATATATATATATATATATATATATATATATATATATATATATATATATATATATATATATATATATATATATCAATGTGTGTGTGTGGTTTTCACCCCTTTTTTTTTTATTATTTTGCTTTTAACAGGTTCATTTAAGTGAAATGAAGTTTTAAGTATCCTTGTATTCTTTTCTTTATTATTTAAAAACAAGCCACGTTAATTAGAAACCCCCAGCTCAAGTGGTGGTTGAGTTTTTAGTATTTACTGGAATGAGAATGCAAAAAAAAAAAACTGTATCTATTTAGACAGCAAACATAAAAGTGAAATACTTTTTTAGTTAAAGAAAATTTAAAATATAAATGATAATAAAGATGATATTAATGTATATATATATAATCGTTTTTGTCCTAAATCTATTTTAAGGTTTAATAAAAAAGTGGACCTACGTGAGACTAAACAGTCATTTTCATTATAAACATATGGATTTTAATATTTTTGCCCAGCTAATACTAGTTTTGCAGTCATTTTACAAAGTGATTCCGTTTATTCTGGACAGTGCCCGGGCCCATCAAATCCAGATTAGCGAGACTCTACTGTACTATGATGAAATAAAAACAATTCATATATATTCGCATAATTTACATGGCTAGTACATATTACGGTGGTGCTGTAACATTACCGTTGAAGTATCGTAACTATGTAATATAACAGTTAACAATAAAATTAACATTGTTAATTTATAATATCTAGAGAAGATTTATCTCAATGAATAATTGATACGTTTGCTAGTTAGTACTCAATTCATAATATTTAAATCTTATTTTACTTTTGTTAGTTAATGATAATGAAATGATTAGGTTTTACTTTTTAAATTAATGTTAAGAAAATGTTTACTTGGGCTGTTTCTTATTCAATTGTTGAGTAAACTTTTCTTATTGTGTTTACATTTTAGAGGAGGTTTGATTTTTTTGTTCGTAGCCACGATTTATTATGAAAATGTGAGCTGTAATCAGGGTAGGAATGAGGTGGTTTACTCTTATCATTAGAAATTTCAATTATTCATGAATGTGGGGCTTCGTTAGTAAGTGTCGAGAGAAGGGAGTAGCTCTTATTGCATCTGGAGACCTCTAAGAATACTGATTATCTCGGTTTCCAGAACCACTAGGACCCTGGACCGAGTTAATCCCGTTCAGATAATAACACTATTAGGCCAGGTAAAATCCATTCTTTCTCGTGGAAGCGCAGTAATATTTCTAGTAATGGACCGTATTTAGTAATTTACCTTTTTTTAGGGTGGGTCGAAGAATCCTGAAGAAGGCTCCTCTTATTCATTGTTTATTCTTGTTTTTTTCGTATAATTTGTTTTAATGTAACATCCTGTTGTTCTTCGACGGATAAAAAAACACGATTCGGTTCGGTATATTTTATTGTCCTTAGGGGAAGTTTCTTTCGATAAGATCTATCACCCAGAGATTTTTTTTACTTGTCGGAATCCTCTATAAGGAAGGGGAATAACGGGTGAGGACAAAACAAACGGATTCTGTAAAAGCACTTGAACAATCGTCTCTTAAGAGACTTAAAATGTTCGAGCGGTGTTGCGACTCTAAATGGATTTCCTTAAGCGAATTTTCCTTCCCTATAGAAATCGCCTTTAAAATGTCGACTCGGTTTTTCGGGAAAATTCGGTGAAGGAAGCTTTTCCGAGGGACGTGTTTGTCAAGGCAGACGTGTCGAGTGGAAAGGTCCTCTTTTCAATAGGGACCGTAATTCCGTTACGTCTTCGGCAAGCGTGATCGGATTAACCCGACCTTAACTCCGTCGATTTTATCCTAAATACGTTAAGGCCTATTTTAATTTTAATTCGGTATCCGGGAAGGGAATCCGGTCCGGAACGGTCGGGCGTGCTCGGATGTAGCCGCGGAAACCTCGACCCTCAGCCCCGTTGAATTATGTCGGGCACGTTCGAGTTGAAGGGAAAGTTTACACGTCGAAAATTACGGTTTGTCGGGATTTTCAAGTGGGGACCGTTTGAAAGTTTTACGCTCGTCGTAAATTCACTTGGTAAACTCGACGTCTTTCACTTTACACCGATTTACTACAGAAAAAAGCCTCGATAAACGGAAAACCGACTGTTTCCGAATAAACAAATTTATTTTCTGTTTAAACTTGGAAATTGGAATCTTAATCTTCTTGTCGGACGATCGACGTCGATAAAGTTTATTTATCAACTATTTCTAACTGTTAAAGCTAAATTAAAGTAATATTTAAATGTTTTTCTTATTTATTTGTTCCTTTTGTAACAAATGGCCACCTGATTCGGCAAAGACTAACACGTCAAAAAACTAGTTGTTTCAAGTTAGGTCCGACTTAATATTTGATTTATGCCAAGTGAACAGCAACATTTGCATAGGAATAGGAAGAAATGTTCTAAAAACAGAGTTAAAAAAAAAAAAAAAAAAAAAATCGGAAAGAAAAAGAAATCGGATACTATTTTTTTAAACAAGTCAAATTATAAATTTAACGTTAATTATCTTAAAAAGAATATCGCGTGTTCTTTAGTTTCTTATAATTTATTGATACTGAGACAGAATTGAATATGATCGGTTTAAAAAATCAAGTTTAAAAATCAATTGTTTCTTAAGCCCTGAATGTCGGGTCACTTGTACTTTATCGAAGTAGACTCAGGTCAGTTTGAAACGGGCAAACATCGATAATCTGATAAAAATAGATAGATCGCGAGTAAATAAAGACTTCAAGTAGGAGTACATTTAAACTATCTGATATTATTTCTTTTTAATGAGTTTTTGTTTAGTTTGATATTTATTTTAACCTTTTAACATTTATAAGTAAATAATTAGATGTGTTCAATTATTGTTAATCCGATCGAATTACATAACTATAAAAATAATCTTTATTAACTTGTCCGAATATTAATAAACTCGTGTCACTATCAGATTAAGCCACAATGTCAGTGACTAAATTTACAATGCCTGATCGTTTTTTTCATCCTGTTGTAAAATGGAAATTATTCTTGTTATTTTTATTTTTTCTCGAACGGCTCCAGAATGAAAACGATCTTTGTCTCTTGTCAAAAGTTTATTTAACGTGTCGGAATTTGTTTGCATCTTCATGGATGCGAGGTTGGAAGAAAACGGTATTTTTTTCGACTGGCCTGGCATAACCGACCAGTTTTGTAATGCGCGCCTTTGTGGAATTTCAAGATAACATTGAAAACAAACTTCTTTTCTTAACTTTTCCCATTGTTTATTTTCACGCCTATTTGATAAACATAGAAATAATTGACGCGTAAATAAAGGAAATAAAAATAATAATTTATATTTAATCGGGAAAACGTTTTTCTGTTTATGTGTTACATTAATATGTCAACTGAGCTAGAAAAATACTAAGGGCTGGAAATATATTATCTTTTAAATGTTAAGCAGCTCTCACGAATCGTTGAGACATCTATTTTTAAATTAGGTTTTCAATTGTTTCAATTGATTTCTTACCTTCGTTTCAATCATAAATCAATGTTTAATCGAGGGAAAAATGCAATAGATTACGCGAAAAGATCTGTATGAAATTATTTCTTTGAATGATTAGTTTGCTTATTTTTTTATAAGAATAGGAATGCTATGATAAAATAGTTGGTATTATTGCAATTCTTTATATGGCACTTCTAAAGCTGCGTTTACACTTCGCGAGTCTCAATCGCCCGACAATTTCTGAAGATGACTGTCTCACCCTTTTTGTTTACACTGAGCGAAACAAGCATGAATAAAGGCCCCCATACACGGTCAAAATGTCAAAACATTTTGACGTGTATGGGGCTGTTTGATGTTTGCGCAAATATGATGTTCGATGTGTATGGCCTAAATTTTCCCATCAGGTTTGCGCAAACATTTTGCGCAAAATGTTTGATCGTGTATGGGGGCCTTAAGCTTTCACTTTGAGTGAGACAACCATGTCGAGGTGGATAGTTTTCTCGTGATTCAGTGTCTATCACGCAATAAATAATCGGTGTTTACACTTGACGAAACGGTAGGAGCGAAGCACTTGGATGCGCGTCCGCTCAAACCGACTGGGGGCTTGCTCGCTGCGAGACTGCCTCGCGCAACATGTTTCGGGTTGTGTATTGGACTTTCACACTATGCGTGACCTGTGTCGCGAAACAGTTGCTGGAGGTAGTCTCGCTTAATGTAAACGCAGCTCAAAAAACCATTAATGTGATTTTATCGGAAAGTATACTGTAGTTATAATTTTATTTATTTTGGCGTTAGAGTTAAAAAGCCAATTCAAAAACAATACTTTGTAAAAGATAAGAAGGCCTACTGGACAAGGTATGGGTGAAGTGAGATTGTGTTTAGTTGAGACGGGTTAGTTGGACCAGATGTTAAGGGCATTTATCTTGGTCATTAGTTGTAGCTTGTTAGTAGGTACAAGATTAACGGTTCGGTTTTGAGTCACTAAGTCAGCGGCTTACTTGCTCACCAACTCGCACATACACCCGACATCGACTTTAATTAGCTTCAAAACCGGTTAACAATCGATTGAATCCAGTTACTAACAGTTTGTTAGTTGAAGTCAGTTTGCCGCCTCTAAGTGTCTTTTCTTCTTCTTTGTTCTACCGTCTAATATTAGTTTGGTGTTATATTTAATTCAGTCATTTGTTTTGTCTTATTTAATCCGTCAATGTTGCTTGTTAAGTTAAAAAGGGCCTATATACTATTGAAATAGAAGCATTTTTTTATTTTAACCCTATGTGATCAACACATATGGGTAAATAAGAAAGTTTATGTCACTACCAAACAAGACCAAAGTATCTTGAGATATATATATATATTTATATATATACCCTAGTGATATTCTTCCATAACATCCAGAACCGAAAAGAATAATAGATGTCCACCACATGGCTTTCTTTCTGATACAAAGAACATTGTTTGTTTTGTCCATCACATCGCTTTCTTTCTTATATATACAAAGAACACTATATCATTTTTTTTTATATACCAAAAAAATCTCTTTTGTAGGCATCACAATTATCTTATGGTAACATCCACTTATTTAGTTAAATACATGCGCCACGTTTTATCCGCAAGTTATCGGATAATTATTTAACAAGTATGTGTACCTTTTGTAGGGTTTCGTTGGTAAAACTAAAAAAAAGAAACCCTTATAGTTTCGTTCCTTTGTCTGGCTGTCTGTCACTCTGTATACGGTTAACCATATCTTTTGAATCAAAAAAGATAAAAACATGAAACTTTTCAGTATTAAAGATCGTTTTGACGCGCACACAGGAAAAATATAGTGAACTCAAAATTATCAGCTGTTCAAATCCAAAATGGTGGATAATTCCTGTAAGGGGAAACAAATATTTTTTTTTTAAATTTTAAGTTGGGAATCAAATGAAATGTGTTGAAGGGTAGATTACAAGTATATAACACTTGTGGAAAGTGTTTAATTTTCCATGCCATTTTGTGAAAACACATCAAAATTTTGCTTGCAACTTACACAGTGTTCTTACAAAGTGTGGGAGCAACTTACAAAAACTGTTGGAACATCTTACAAAAAAAAAAAAAAAAAAAAAAAAAAAAATGTCGGAGCAACTTACATAAACTGTAGGATCAACTTACAACATTTGTAGGAGCAGCTTACTTAGTAAAACGATGAAGGTTTAGAGAATAAGATGTATTTGCTCAAGGTTCTAATACTGACTCATCGGTAATGGAGAAGTTCTTTTTATGAAAACAAAAGAAGAATAGAATAAAAATGTCACTGGGCTATAATGTCAATACGCTAGGTTGGTTATCGATATGATGTATTATGTGCCTTGTTATATTATGTACATAAATAAAATATATATTTGAAAAATATAAGCTGATTTTACTAGCGATTGTAGTAGTCAGAAATGTCTTTGAAGCTTTCATAAATAATTAGCATCTCTTGTAAATTTTCCGAAGGTGAGGTTCGATCGGCTTTGTTATTGGAAAATTTTCTTTTGGAAATTTCTATTCACCAGCAGCGTGAGTATTACTTTCGTAAGACGTAATACATCTCCATCCATCTACATACTCGTTTTTTTGACAAGGAGTTTCTTCGTTTTGAATTAAAGTAAATTACGTAAGGCAGGATTGGTGTTTACATGAAGATAGGACGCAACTGTATCGAGTTTCCTTTATCTGAAAGACTTTGTTATTCAATGCTTCAAATAAGGTTTGTAAACACATTTAATTTATGTTACCAAAACGACGAATGTAGTTAGTTTTTTGCTTCAACATGTTGCCTTCTATTGAACAACATTTGACGAGTTATTAAATAATACATTTAAAGAAATCTACGGACAACGTTGCTCCTGAAAGAGCTGTATATAATTTTTCATACAGTTGACTGATAAAGTGCTTTTTATCTATCTTAGCTATATTATGTGATAAAATAGTACGCAAAACAGCAGATTCCTGCACTTACTACTTTACCGCACTCGTTTTACTTACCGCACTCATTTTACTTTACCGCATTCCAGTGTTCCAACTTACGAACATAAAGAACGTTAAATCTAAATAAAGATTAAATAATCCAAATTATAATAATAATAGCAATGACAACTAATGATTATTTTTTAACTAACTACATGAGTTAAACACTATATATCAAACATAAAAATGTTAAAATATAAAAAAGTAATGATAGACAATCTAAAAAAAAAGAATTAAATGTGATGAGTAAGTTTATGTTGAAAAATAATAACAGCACTTGGTCAGGTTTGCTGAATCAGGCAACAAAAGGTAACACTGGCTATAAACAGAACAGCTGGTTTAGTTGATATTGTAATAAAACCTTTTATCTACGATTGATACGAAATATAAACATTGTATCTCTGTTTAGATGCGTAGAAAGTGATTCTTTACGTACTTGTATTCATTGCGCATGCGCGTCTCATAGTTCTGAAGAATTCCTCTTCTTTACCACCCTAGGGCGGTAAATAAGAGGAATTCTTCAGCTTTACGCACGATTAGCGAGTTTGTTTACATTTAACAAAATTAATTTGCTGTTCTTTTATTAAAGTAACTGTTTATATCGAGTTTTTAGTGAAAAAAATGAGTGAATCAAGTGACTTTGACGAAAATGTGTAGAATAATACTCCTCTAGTTATCCTAGAATAACTCCTTATAGTTAAAAAATATAACTCAATAATTAATGCCATCTTTATCAAGAGAGAGATTTGAACTTATATGCAGGAAGTTTATTTTTTTCTGTATTTATTATTTAAATCTAACAATCGTAAATAAAGTACGGTACGCAACTCGAGCGAAAACGGCATTTTGCATTGCTCGTGTGGTTTTACTACCCTCGCTGTCGTTCGGGTGCAAACTCCACACTCGCATGCAAAATGCTACTTTCCGCACTCGACGCGTTATGTACTATTACATGTTAATGAACACTATTATTTTATATTTTATTTACAGATTAAAAACTAACTGTAGGAAAAATGTAATGTGCAACTCGAGCTTATAGTGTCTTTGCTGCACTCGAGAAACCTTTCCGAGTGCAGCAAAGTGCCGCTTTGCGCACTAGTTGCACAAATAACTAATGTAATGCCGTGCTGAACGGAAAAACTCATATTTACTCTTAATTTAACCATCATCGGTTGGAGTTATCTTTTGTTACCACTTAAATAGTCAACATCACGATGTTCTACCCTAGGGTTTGGACATCTAGCTAAACATCGATGTTTTCTATGTTTGACATAGTTCGATCGAAATCACATTTGACATTATTTGGCAACCCTGTTGTAACCTTATAATGTAGAGATAATAGATAAGGGTTCAGGTTATGTTTTTACCTGATGCTTGTGTTTTTCTTATATTAACAATTATTATACCAGTTATATTAATTTAATATGTACTGTTTCTCCCTCTTTCTCGTCTTAACAATCCACTAGAGATATAATTAAATAGTTTTAATGTTGAATAACTAAATGAAAGACGATTTCGATTTTTAATGTTTTAGGTGTCGATGTGTCTTCGGACCAACATCGATGTTGTCGATACATTAATGTTTTCGATACATCAGCATTGATATTATTCTGCTATTCTACTCCCCCGAATATGATTCCAAGAGTGAATGTGAAACTTCAGATTGAAAACCTACAATGCTATGATAATACTGATTTATATTACTACGTTTTTATTAACTTACTTTCTTGTTTGTCCGGTATAAATCTTGCAATCTATTTTTAACTAACTTCCTGACTAAGTATAAAGCTGAAACTTGCACTAATTATGTATTTCCGATGACAATACAATAATCAGTAACTAGATTTACCAAATTATTACTATTAGTAGATAAATCACTAAATTTCTTATTTAATGTTTTCGTAGTATTCATACTACAGAAAGTTTAAATTTTAATTTAAATCATATTATAATTATTATTAACAACGGGAGATAGACAGAGAAAAATAAACTCCAGCACCGGCACTCGAACCACGGGCCTCTATATTTCCAGTACAGTGCTCTTGCCAACTAAGCTACATTGAAGAATAATTTCCTCTGTAAATAACGATACCTAGTCCCGAATTAAGTGAATTAAATTAAATTGGTAGCTTAATTCGGGACTAGGTATCGAGGAAATTATTCCTCAGTGTAGCTTAGTTGGCAAGAGTAGTCCAGATACTGGAAATATAGAGGCCCGTGGTTCGAGTCCCGGCACTGGAGTCTATTTTTCTCTTTCTATCTCCCGTTGTTAATAATAATTAAAATTTTATTTAAATTTAACTTCCTTAAAGATTTAAGCGGTCAAATTCAAAATCAATTCAAAACAAACACGACCAGTGACACATAAGGAAATCTACAAGGAAAATTTAAAAACGTAGTGTATAAAAAGTTCTTTTTATCTTGTATTATTAATTATTCCAAATAACGATGTTTGTTGTTAAATTAATTTAAACTAAAGCTCTTTTATAATTTGAACTACAGAGGGCTACGATGACAATAGGGTTCAAGACAACCTAAATCACTAATTAATATATTTATAGTTTAAATTCATCGTAGTGAAAGAAGTATATTTTTTATATCTTTTACAAGGTTTGGGAATTGCAGATGTACTTGAGTAACTATAGGTACAAACCTTACAGAAAAACATAGCACAACTGTCTCTATGATACATTTTAGATACTAGAGTAACTGTAACTTTTGAAAAAAAAAAAAATACTAATAATAATAATAATAATAAAAAAAAAAAAAAAAAAAAAAAAATAGTTTAACAAAATGTTTTATTGTACATTTTTCTTTTTCTTTTATTTACGGTCGGATACTTGGTGAAAATTGGATATTTGGTAATCTGTATATCAGCTGGGAAGGAAAGCGTGCTTTACATTTATTTAAATGGATTAGGGTTGTTCAGGGAAAGAAGCATTAATCTAAATCAAAATCTGTGTTGGATTTGTTTCTGTATTCTTAACACAGTTTTTTCTCTTCTTTTTGTAGTCTATACTAATGTAGATGTTGTGTTTCAAAACTACCATGATTTTTTTATCGATTTTAAACCTTATTATCAATCGAAGAGTTGATACATCCTAATATTTTCTTATAATTACATCATGTTCATTGTACACTCTCTTAAGGTACTCTTTGCCGCATAACGTTATTTCAAATCGATTTAGTATTAATTGAAAAAATCCTTTTGAAAATAATCAATAAACTGGTCAAGTGTGTGCTAGTCAGCACACAGCGAGGGTCCGTAGGCCACACTGTATAGTGTTTAACTGTAAAGTGTACAAACCGTGTTTTTGTTTTTTTAAAACATGCTAAAAAGCTTACTTTGAACTATCCTAAGGGTCTGATATTCTCAAAACACTCTGATAAAGTATTTTTGTGCCACTGAACCGGACTATAACCATATAAATACATCGAAAAGACCATAATTATAAAAAAAACGTATTTTGTCAATGAAAAATAAAATAATATTTTTTTCGAAATTTCCAAAAAGTGGTATCTTTACTTTTGGTCGAAGAATGTTCAGGAATGTTTTCAGATTTTTTGCACTTCGCATAAGCGAGATAGAGGGGGGGGGGGGGGGGGGGCAAGTTTCACACCCACTTCAAACTTACCTACGCTCGCCCTATCAAAGTTATAACCAGAATTATATATTTTTTGTAATCAGCTCGACGTACCCTTTCATATGATACCCCTCAAGGTGTCGAAAAAAATTAAAAAAATTTAACCCTTAAATTTTTTTACCCTAATTTTTTTGATAAATATCTTTTTTAAGTCGCTATATTTTTAAAATATGTGGGTAGGTAGAAGACACATATATGCCAAATTTCAAAGTGATCTGACAAAAGGTGTAGCCGTGAGAGCAGGCGACCGGACGAACGGACAGACACACGCTGGAAAATATAAGGGTCCTTGGTTTTGCCTACGGACCCTAAAAACAGTTATAGAGCTACAGCAAAAACTTACCGATATTAACAGATAATTTAAAATCTATTAGGTTTACTTTAACTATAGGCTAAAAGCTACAGGGATAATAATATGATTCTATTTTGGCAGCTTCTCATTTTAGTCCAGAAGATAGCGTGCATAAAAGTGACAGACTAACATCTAGCTAGAATTTTGTGCAAAAGATAATCGTTTGGTGTCCTTTAAGGATACATGGTCGGCTAAGTTCGTGTGCGGGACATAGCACCATAGACTATTAAAAAAATAGACCATCCATTTTGTCAGACAATGTGATTTTCATGATCCTGAGTACAAAATTTGTTATTAGACCAAAAAATCAAGATGTTAGTTTATCACTTGATAGGTTAGCTATTTCAATTATATCTTTAAATCAAAGTCAGCGTATAGCTACATGCACATTTATACGAGTTCAATTGTATAAGTAATTATCCGATATTATTTCTAGTAGTTTCTTTTATTTTTAACTTAAAAATCTAGATATGGACAGAAATATATAATAATTAATTATCATAATTAAACTCAGGCTACGAGAACACTCAAAATTTGGATGTCTTCAGATCTTATGCCGACAATGGTCTTTGATAAAAAAACATTTACTTTTTATTAACAAAAAAAAAAAAAAAAGTGTAATATTTATTAAACTTTCATCCTGAACCCTATTCCCTCAAATTTTTAAGTTAAATTGCTATTATATATATACATATATACATATTTTTTCCTTCCTTTGTTCCTTAAACTTTATCTGTTCATAAATAAAATATGTATTAGGGAATTTGTTTTCTATTTTATAGGAAAAATTCCTGATATTTTCATCTGGAAGGATGGCTACATTGTTTAACAGGTTTGTAAATGTGGTTTTATCAAACAAACCACGCTTTACTGAATTCCAGAGGTTAGAGGACACCCTCTTCTTAAGAGGGGTGAAAATTCTGTGGTATCTCTTTTAACGTCAATTTCATCTTTTTATTTATTTATCTACGATTGATACGAAATATAAACATTGTATCCCTGTTAAGATGCGTAGAAAGTGATTCTTTACGTACTACTTGTATTCACTGCGCATGCGCGTTTAATAATTCCTCTTTTTTCCGCCCTAGTGCGGTAAAAAAGAAGAATTCTTCACCTTAACGCACAATTAGCGAGTTTGTTTACATTTAACAAAACTAATTTGCTGTTTGTTTAATTAATGTAACTGTATATATCGAGTTTTTAGTGAAAAACAATGATTGATATATGTAATTATGACGAAAATGAGTATAATAATACTCCTTTATGTGTTTTGATTTCGATATATAGCCGCCATATTGAATTATAGCCGCCATATTGGATTTTTAAAACACGTGTATATTTTTATGTGTCGTATATCGTTTTAAAGGCCTTGATTAATACTTTAATGTTGTGGTATTTATTTATTTTTAAAATTTTTTGTACGGGTACATTTGTACCGATTTGTACTTTTGGTTCAGGTTAAGAAGGTGAAATAATTTTTTTAAATTTTATTATTACATTTATTAGAATTCATTAGCCTAAATAATGATCTTATACATGGTTTGATTTTTAAATATATTTTTGGTACCTATGGGTACACGGGTACAAATATGCTTTTAAACACAAAACCTACTTTCATGTATATCGTTGAAAAACTCTTGAATAGGCCTTTTAATGTAGTTATGTAGTGTTTTGTGATATTTTTACTTTTTAGGGGGGTAAAATTGAAAAAAGTCCTTATATAGCTGTTTTTTGACAATGGTTCCTTAGGTTTTGGTTGAAATTTAAAACATTGTTATTATTTTTTACTCTCCTTTTCGAGACGTTTACGAATATACCTCATTTATTTTGTTATCTTCATTTTGACTTTTTCGGGTAAAAAAATCACAGGGGTGTGGCTTGACGATTTTTTGGTAAAAAATAAAGTTTGTACTATCTTCATGAAATTTGTCACGCTTATAAAAATGAAAAATACAAGACGAAAGTGCTCTTGGACTTTATTTTCCAAGACTCTTAGTTTCCGAGAAAAAGCCACTCAAAGTTCATATTTGGCAATTTTTGGGGTTTTCGATTGGCCATTTTTTGGGCTTTAAAAGTGCTAAATGGTAAACTGACGGCATATTCGTAATCTACTCGACGGGGGCTTTAAAAAAACGTATAGTTTGTATGGGGTTGTCGACAACTTTTTTTGCCCAAATTTTCCGGCTCAAAATCTGGGCCCAAAAATAGGGAAATTAATAAAAAATTAAAAATATGAGAAATATTGATTCGATTTGATTTAAAATTTGTATGCATGCCTTATTTAATATTAGGAACTCGGAAAAAAATTAATACTTGAACATATTTGTACACATGTGTACTTTTGGTACATACGGTACCTAATGTGTTATTTTAACTTGAGATTTTATGTTGTGAAACAATGTGTTATTAGTTATTAGTAATGATTTTATTTAGTAAGCTTTATACCATTCAGTGAATTTAATTTGTTTTAATATAATGTTGGTACCTATATGAGGTACATGGGTACAATGATCGAAATGCTCGAAATATATCATATTATATATAATTTTACAGTGCTTGAAAAGTACTTTCATTGTTGTTATGTACACTTTTTCAAAATTTTACATTTTAAGGGGTGTAAAGCATAAAAAACCGTTAATTTATCTGTTTTTCCGAATTGGTTTTTTAGATTATAATTTAAATGGAAAACTAATTAATAATTTTTTACTGCTCTTATCGAGACCTTTACAACAATACCAATTTTGATAATATTCGATGAATGAATAAACCACTGCTGCTGCTCAGCAGAGTAAGGATTTTTTATTCGATAGACTGCTGCGCATTTGATTTGTTTTGATTTTTTTTTTAGTTCCGTGAATTGTTGGTAGAGTTAGTCTAATTGTAGCCGTTACTCTTGGCGACAAGCTTTCTACATCAGTTTTCTGGTGTTTAATTTGACATAATATGACCAACCAATGAGAGAAGACTTTGAGAAAGGCTTGGGTTTGTCTTTGTGGGGGGGTGCATTGTTTTGTTTATTTTTGACACATTTTGACAGTTTTTGATACGGCGCGGCAATAAAAGAATAAAGTGTATAGAAAAATAAAAATATAAATTAATCAAATATAGATATATGTATAAAATTACAAGATAAAAAAAACTTTATATATACTACGTTTTTTAATTCAATTAATTTATCTTCATATTCAATTATTTATCTTCTTTGTTTAATTGGTTTACTTATTCTTTTTCGCTGTCATTCACTGTTTACCTCTTAATAAAAAATCTTAAATTTGAAATCTGTCAAAATGAAGGATTGTAAATATTTGGGACATGACAAAATAAATAAAATAACTTGCGGATTTTTTCCGAACAGACTTTCCATGAAGCAAATTTGCTGAAAACTAATTAAATTCTGCTGAAAAATTACTTAAAAGCATTAAAATATTGTTTGTGCCATGCCCTAAGGAACTTCATTTAGAAACTAAACTTCAAACGCATTCTAGCGGTGAACTAACAAACTAAGACATACAAAACTTTTACCAACGATGCAATAATATTATTAAATAAAAAAAAATTACACTGTTAAACAAAATACATTATCCACATAGTTAGTGCCAAGTAAATATGTAGGAAATATAAAAACTTATGGTTAAATTCATTTATAATGAAAAATATATTTTATATAAAAAAAAGCAGGTCATATATTTAATTGAGATAAAATGTTTAAAAATAAGCAATAAAAAATAATATAATCTAATTGCACTAAAATACAAAATTATTTAATAAAAAAGATATATTACTTATATTGTTTTAATTATTTTTTACACCTAGCGCCAACTTCTAGACGAATAAGGCACGCGAAGCGTGCCAATTCGGCTAGTATATATATATATATTTGTTTTAATTTATTTTTTTATTATTATTTTTCCCCCTCCTGATTAAAAATAAATGCTTATACATTGCAGTTGAATTTTAGTATATGAAACATTGTGATGTACTTTATACGTTTACTTCAACTTATTAATTCAGCTTAGACTAGGCATCGCGTGGCTCTATCATTGAAGCGAGCGTATTGTAATAAATATGTATTGAATATTGAAAAAAAAGATTATTGTGAATCATGATGAGTTGATAGATAATGGGTCTGGTAGTAGTGCAGCGGCTAGTAGTAAGGGAACCACCCCGCATTCTTACTATTCCTTTAACCACACATCTCTATTTCAATATTTATAATTTGTATCTCTTTGCTACAAACAAACTACTGCATGTATCAAATTGAAATTTTGCATGCCTATTTCAATTGTGCATCAGATGGTGTCTATGAAGTTTTATTAAAATCGTCACGTTAGAACGTAAGATATCGGTAAAAAGGTTGTTTTCTCTATTTTAAACGTTTAGGTCCGCTTTAATAGTTTTAGCAATCTTTATTAAGTCATAGCGGTGTCGCTGTTGGTTTTAGTAAAAAATGTTATTAGAAAAAAATGTTCGTCTCATCGAATAGATGATGATAGAATCTTTTCCCGTCCTGAAATTCCAATTTAATTTTTGTACCTCTCGTTTACGCGAGCGTTGCGCGCGAACTCTTGGACGGATCACGCTGTCCAACGAACTTAGCCTGAGTATTGGTAAGAGGATCATGTATACCAAATTTCACCTAATTCGGTCAACTTTTACTCAAGTTATCGTCACACGCGTGAACGTTACTGACAGACAGACAGACAGACAGACAGACAGACAGACAGACAGACAGACAGACAGACACGGAGCATATTTCGTTGAATGTAGGAAGCTCGCTACGCTCGCTTCAATAATTCATATCAATTTTGAATTAATTTAATAATAAGTAATAAGTAATAATGCAATCTATCGTAATGTCATTTCAACTTTTTAGCCGTATAAAAACAAAATATCAAAAAATAAAATAAAATCCTTTTTTATTTATTCATGTGGGGTAATAGTTTAATGTTTAACTGTTCTTTATCCCTTCATCCAATAGAATTTTTGTCATTAATTCGGCTTAGATATAGCTTATTACCATTATCATTAGGTTACTACGGTAACTCATTTGTTTTAACTTGGTTGTTCTTTGTGAAGATATAATTTAATAGTAATTATCCTAAATATAGAGTTGTGTCTTTTTCTTTTAAAGAATAAATATAATTAATCGGTGATATTTAAATTTAATTTATCTCTTGATTATTTATTAGGTTTATAGAACTCACTTTATTTATAGTTTGCTTCTTCCTTTCTCTTTACTGTTATTTAGTTTAGTTATTGTATAATTGTAGTAAATGTTATGTATTCTATTATTAACGTACTTGTTACATATATTAAACGGTTGTAATTATCATTAATTTTAAAGTGTAATCTTTGTTCTAGGGTGTAAAATTACACGGTTAATATTTGATGAAATCCAGTAACAAGGTTTATTGGTTAATACAGTTAATCAAGGCGAGTTAGATTCCATGTATGGAATATTAGAGGAAAACCATGTATCGTGTTTAATTATCATGTGTCGAGTAGATGCAAACATGTAATTTTGACCTCGTTTCTGGTTAGACGTGTAATTCATGTTAATTAGTCCCCTGCTACAGTTGCAGTTAAGGCGATTATTCATTTCATTGTGTTGTTCCGTCTGTCACGATAAGCTTAACGATGATTTAAAACGTCTCCCCTGTAACACGCGCGTCCGAGCAAATTGAACTTCCGACTATTCCCCTCGTCACGTCTTGTCGTTTTGACGGATCTCCGTTTACCACGAGATTTCTGAATTCCATATTGTTTCGCCAATCATATTTTGAATACAGGGCCGGGAAAATACGCCGTTCATCAAACGTAGGGATTATGCGATATTAATAACGCTAACGAATTCCTGGACATCCTATAAATTTTAATTTCTCCTTGTAGAAAACGAGGGCTAATAACTTTTTTAAATGGATTAGAGTCGAAATACATGTGTACCTGACATTATAACCGGCCACGATAGAATTATATTAATTTAAAACATTTGTCATTTTATGGAAAAAAGAGTCTTTGTAAAATTGCCAGCTAAATTTCTTCGGAACTGCCCGGCGTCGTGTTTTAATGCCGTGGTTATTAATAGAATTCCGTATAACCGATCCATATTCTAATTTAAAATGTCACGAGTGTCGAATATATTACATCCGAATGAGATGCCGTGCTTAATGTAAAATCCCTGTTGTCTGTCTCCGGATTCTCCGTGTGTCTAAACTTAGACGGACAATTAAAGCTCCGCTTTCAGGGGAATATTGCGAAACGCCATTTTGTGGTTATTTAATCTTAGTCCTAGAAGAGGAGACCTGTGCACGAGGGTGCTGGAACATTAAAATTAAAAGCATCTAGTTAAGAGAAGGGTGTTCCGGTGCAAGTATAATCAAACCATCCGAGTCGTGTTTAATTAATAATGAGCCTCGAATCTGGAGACAGACTCGCAATTCCCTAAGCTCTTATTACTAGGGCTTACTTCCCCGACCAATTTCCCAACTACTTTTGCTCTTGCCTAATCTTCTGAGCACCTGTTAATGGTTTCAGAATAAACAGCATTTCCTTATCTATAATTCAGTTCGTAATTCGACGATTCAATAAGACTCCATTTACACTAGCTAAAGAAAATTCTTCTTGGAATAAATTCTTTTTACAATTAATCAAAAATGATCGATAATTAACTTGGCTTTATTAAAATTGTTTGTAAATATAAATAAATCCGGAGGTATACCTTTTAGACTCAGTGGAGTGTTGTACGTGCCATTTTATTCTAGACCCCTCTTTAAATATACCACTGATTGCATTTACGCCTTGCACGATGGACTTATAATTTAGTTATCTATACGATGAGTTAACTGGGCGACATAAATATAATCATATTTCATTCCATCTTTGATACATGTTTATTTAATAATGCTTTGTGCAGGCTCTATCTGTTGCCTTTACTTGGTTAACATGTATATAACCATCGCTAAGGTTATTCAATTTCGTCGTGATAATAATCACTTTGGACGTTGTAATAACAAGATAGTTTATGCTATAATCGATTTTGTTCAATGATCAAAACTACTTGTCAAAATATATTCGAAATTTACGATTTGCAATTTTAAGTATTAGTTTTTACCTATAATATTCAGGTAGTATTATATACAGCGTACATTATTGCAATTGAATTTGGCGATGTATGAAGCTGAATTTTCCCATCATTTATAACACTTAACATTTTTTGCTTTCAGCTTCATACAATCCTCAATATTGGTGAATATAATATACGAACGTTATAGAAGTAAAATTCTCGTTGGACTGCTTTATTAAACATGGGCGTGCTAGTTTAAAGAAAAACGGGTGTGAGAACGTATAGGATCGACATAATGATCCGAGATTCACGAGTTTCCTGAGTGTTAGCGTTTAGCTCCTTGAGCGGATTTCCCAGGATCGGCACTGAACCCTTCATTTGTAGAACGATGGCAAAGGCAGAAATAAGGGCTTGATTGAATGGTCGGGTTGAGGCGTCATTGGTATGTGGGCTCTTAGGTCCCCCCCCCCCCCCCTCCCTATTCCCATCCAGTGTGAGGGCCTCTTGAAACTCGCCCCGTTCCTGCTCTTCGTCTTCTATTCGTTGAAGGACCTGCAAGACCCCTCAGCCGGAATTAGAACTGTCGGATTTATTGGATTCTCGAGTTGTCTCAGACCCTTTCCTTCACTTTTGTCCAAACCGCATTCTGATTTCTTATATATTATTGCTGCTTATTCACAACTTCGATTATTTTAAGGGACAATGCCTTCGAGAAGAAGAAAAGGTCTATATCAATCGAAGTTGTATAATACCGTCAAGTATATGTAGATATTTCAGTTCATTGTATTTTATTAACAAACAAATAATTTTCGAATGAAATTCACTGATTTAGTGACAAAAATCATTAATTGGTCCTTAGTGGTAATTATTTTTTGTTAGGGCGATGATAGAAGTTGGATTTTAAGTTTAAATTTATTTTTCTATTCCTTAACTTATATTAAAATTAGCCTATTCTAAACCCTTGCATATTTATGATATTTAGCTAGATTTATTAGTTAAATTATTAGTTTGTTATGACCTTGTTTAACATCTTTATAGACCTGCTTAAAAATGAACTTTTTCTTTAGCAGTTCTTTGTCTGGAGTTCTTAGAAATAGGTTAATCTATATATATAAAACTAAGAGTGACAGTGACTGATCATCAAAAATTCTCCTACTTCCCATTGACCTAGAGATTTGAAATTTGGTACATAGATAGAGAGTACCATAAATAGGAAAGTGCGGCCATTTTGATTTCGATATGTGTCCGCCATATTGAATTATAGCCGCCATCTTGGATTTTTTCATCAGTAATTCTCCTACTTCCCATTGACCTAGAGATTTGAAATTTGGTACATAGGTAGAGTGTACCAATACTAGAAAAGTGCGGGTGTTTTGATTTCGATATATAGCCGCCATATTGAATTATAGCCGCCATATTGGATTTTTAAAACACGTGTATATTTTTATGTGTCGTATATCGTTTTAAAGGCCTTGATTAATACTTTAATGTTGTGGTATTTATTTATTTTTAAACATTTTTGTACGGGTACATTTGTACCGATTTGTACTTTTGGTTCAGGTTAAGAAGGTGAAATAATTTTTTTAAATTTTATTTTTACATTTATTAGAATTCATTAGCCTAAATAATGATCTTATACATGGTTTGATTTTTAAATATATTTTTGGTACCTATGGGTACACGGGTACAAATATGCTTTTAAACACAAAACCTACTTTCATGTATATCGTTGAAAAACTCTTGAATAGGCCTTTTAATGTAGTTATGTAGTGTTTTGTGATATTTTTACTTTTTAGGGGGGTAAAATTGAAAAAAGTCCTTATATAGCTGTTTTTTGACAATGGTTCCTTAGGTTTTGGTTGAAATTTAAAACATTGTTATTATTTTTTACTCTCCTTTTCGAGACGTTTACGAATATACCTCATTTATTTTGTTATCTTCATTTTGACTTTTTCGGGTAAAAAAATCACAGGGGTGTGGCTTGACGATTTTTTGGTAAAAAATAAAGTTTGTACTATCTTCATGAAAAGTTGTCACGCTTATAAAACTGAAAAATACAAGACGAAAGTGCTCTTGGACTTTTTTTTCCAAGACTCTTAGTTTCCGAGAAAAAGCCACTCAAAGTTCATATTTGGCAATTTTTGGGGTTTTCGATTGGCCATTTTTTGGGCTTTAAAAGTGCTAAATGGTAAACTGACGGCATATTCGTAATCTACTCGACGGGGGCTTTAAAAAAACGTATAGTTTGTATGGGGTTGTCGACAACTTTTTTTGCCCAAATTTTCCGGCTCAAAATCTGGGCCCAAAAATAGGGAAATTAATAAAAAATTAAAAATATGAGAAATATTGATTCGATTTGATTTAAAATTTGTATGCATGCCTTATTTAATATTAGGAACTCGGAAAAAAATTAATACTTAAACATATTTGTACTCATGTGTACTTTTGGTACATACGGTACCTAATGTGTTATTTTAACTTGAGATTTTATGTTGTGAAACAATGTGTTATTAGTAATGATTTTATTTAGTAAGCTTTATACCATTCAGTGAATTTAATTTGTTTTAATATAATGCTGGTACCTATATGAGGTACATGGGTATAATGATCGAAATGCTCGAAATATATCATATTATATATAATTTTACAGTGCTTGAAAAGTACTTTCATTGTTGTTATGTACACTTTTTCAAAATTTTACATTTTAAGGGGTGTAAAGCATAAAAAACCGTTAATTTATCTGTTTTTCCGAATTGGTTTTTTAGATTATAATTTAAATGGAAAACTAATTAATAATTTTTTACTGCTCTTATCGAGACCTTTACAACAATACCAATTTTGATAATATTCTATGAATGAATAAACCACTGCTGCTGCTCAGCAGAGTAAGGATTTTTTATTCGATAGACTGCTGCGCATTTGATTTGTTTTGATTTTTTTTTTAGTTCCGTGAATTGTTGGTTGAGTTAGTCTAATTGTAGCCGTTACTCTTGGCGACAAGCTTTCTTCATCAGTTTTCTGGTGTTTAATTTGACATAATATGACCAACCAATGAGAGAAGACAATGAGAGAAGACTTTGAGAAAGGCTTGGGTTTGTCTTTGTGGGGGGGGGGTGCATTGTTTTGTTTATTTTTGACACATTTTGACAGTTTTTGATACGGCGCGGCAATAAAAGAATAAAGTGTATAGAAAAATAAAAATATAAATTAATCAAATATAGATATATGTATAAAATTACAAGATAAAAAGAACTTTATATATACTACGTTTTTTAATTCAATTAATTTATCTTCATATTCAATTATTTATCTTCTTTGTTTAATTGGTTTACTTATTCTTTTTCGCTGTCATTCACTGTTTACCTCTTAATAAAAAATCTTAAATTTGAAATCTGTCAAAATGAAGGATTGTAAATATTTGGGATATGACAAAACAAATAAAATAACTTGCGGATTTTTTCCGAACAGACTTTCCATGAAGCAAATTTGCTGAAAACTAATTAAATTCTGCTGAAAAATTACTAAAAGCATTAAAATATTGTTTGTGCCATGCCCTAAGGAACTTCATTTAGAAACTAAACTTCAAACGCATTCTAGCGGTGAACTAACAAACTAAGACATACAAAACTTTTACCAACAACAGTTTTATGAGTTAAGATTTCATTTCTGATGCAATAATATTATTAAATAATAAAAAATTACACTGTTAAACAAAATACATTATCCACATAGTTAGTGCCAAGTAAATATGTAGGAAATATAAAAACTTATGGTTAAATTCATTTATAATGAAAAATATATTTTATATAAAAAAAAGCAGGTCATATATTTAATTGAGATAAAATGTTTAAAAATAAGCAATAAAAAATAATATAAACTAATTGCACTAAAATACAAAATTATTTAATAAAAAAGATATATTACTTATATTGTTTTAATTATTTTTTACACCTAGCGCCAACTTCTAGACGAATAAGGCACGCGAAGCGTGCCAATTCGGCTAGTTTAATATAAAATGTGACATCTGAAATTATTAGGTTTGTTCCAACAGCCAATTCGAGGACGGTTCTAGAACCAGTTCAGGATTTTTTAATGGGCATGCGTCTATGAGGACTGGTTCAGAACTGCAACCTTCATGTTACCTCTCTTTATCTTGTTTTTATTTTCCTCTTCGTATCTCTCCACTTGTTTTGTTTATGTTCACTCAGAAATGGATTACTTACGTGAACATATTCTATTGTTAACCTCGACAAAGTTTATAAGAATGCACATTAGGGCAAATAGTTTTTAAAATTATAAATTTATCACACTGTCATTTCTGAATGATTAAATTTCGCTCTCACATTTGGGATTCGTCAGGCTCGTAACAATCCTGTCTTTTAGTTTCAGTTGCTTATTAAAAATTTGTTTGTATAAATTGTAATTTTTTTAAACATTAACTGTTAAATCATATAAAAAGTACCGGTGTGGAAATCCTACACATGACTTCCATGAAATGTTGTGGAGTAAAAACGCGACAGTGGCGTATCCAGGGGAGGCACAGAGGGCACGTCCCCCCCCCCCCCCCCCCCAGACGGGCCCAGACCCGAAAGAGTAAACAAAAAAAATATAAAATTCAACGTATTTTTTTTTTTTAATACATATTTTTACATTCACCTCATATTCAATTTCACCTCAGAAATGCATAAAAGCGCTGTTTTGAGGGGTCATATTTTCAAAAATTTCCCGGACCCCCCGCCATAGATGCCCCCCTCCCAATAATTAACTGCGGACGACGTCCATGACTTACAGTAAGATATTGTACTGCAGTAAGCATCAGCATAACATTTTCTAACGATTACGTTCTAAAACAGTTATTGTTACTTGGGCGCGGAGATTTTTTTTTTTTTTGGGGGGGGGGGGGAGCTGCTTTGTTGATTAAGTAGATCCCTTTTCTTGTTTCCACTACGAATCCCCCCCCCCCCCCAATCTAAACTGACTTAGAATGTTCCCCCTCCAGACCTAGCCGCTGGATACGCCACTGATACGCGATCAAGAGAGAACTCAGTATTTACACCCATTTTCATGGAAGTAAAAACATTAAAATGCCCATATATATACCCCAATAATATATACCCCAAACAAAATAGAAATCAAATAATGTCTACTGAAGTTATCGTCGACAGACCGATTTCGTGCTAAAGTGACTACAGCTCCTAAACGTCGTGAGCTACGATGTTCGGGTTTGTCGCCATCAGTTTTCCGACAAAAGTTGTAATAAATGCCGCAAACCGCATTTCAATACGATATCTTGAAGCGATATGTTATTAAAGGTTTAGTTACATACGAACATACATACATACGTACGCACAGACGTATATGAAACGGATTTTAATGATATCCCCGGGTTCGTAAGACCCCTCCTTCACAGAGATCTCGGAATCAAGTTTCGGATGATAAAATGTGAATTTTATCTTGGCTTATTAAAAATAAACCCTTATATAAGAAAAGGTCAACCACACATTAAGAAATATTTACAAATAAAGGGTTCAAAACTACAAAAAAGAAAATTATAAGAACAATTTATCTGGTTTTTTTTCTTGTCTGTAAATCATCGGCGGATGTACAGACAAAAAGATCGGAGGTAATTCTTATAAAGGACTCAAAGTCGCTATGAGACATTTTAATTATCAAGAGGAATAAACAATATAAAATATAAATTATATTTTATTATTCCAATATACTATCATGATAAAAAATAATACGTAAAGAAGAAAGAAAGAAGTAGTATAAATATTAACTGAGGACAGAGAAACAAAACACGCTAGGAAACAGAGATATCAAGAAAAGAAACGAAAACAAATGTTAGGCTATAGTTGAACAGTAGTAGTAGTGTAACCTACACACCTCCGTATATTAGTATTAGTAGTTCTAGTCGAGTTCCTGCTTCAGTCCGGGAACTGTTTTCATGGTTCTAGGACTGTCTCAGAACCGTTGGTCTTTCTGTTGGAACACGGGACTAAAAGTTCCAGAACCGTCCGAGAAGCGTGTAGGAACGGTCTTTCGATAGTGCGCATGCTCCCGGCAGTTCTAGAACCGTCCGAGGCTCTGTTGGAACAAACCTATTCTCACTTCTAAGGAATAACCTGTAACAAAATTATACCTTCCCTTCTATATTAGGCAAGTTTAATATATAACCTGACTTGGATATACGTTTAACTAAAAGTAAAAAAAATATAGATAAATCAGCTAATTTCTGCACCAGACGACCACTAATGTGTTCAGAATACACTAAAAAAAAAGTTAAATAAGAGTGTCCGCTCTTCTAATAATCCACTTTGCTCAGGCATATTTGGCACAAATGAGAGACAAAACCAAGCTATTTATACAAACTAGAATCAAGTTGGATAAATGCGCAAGACATTGAATGGTAATAATTAAATAGACAAGTATAGATGCTTTGCCGTATCGTAATATGTTTGAAAAAGTTTCATAAAAGTTAAAGTATATCGGTGGGTTAAAAGTAGGTCAAAGGTTAGTCAGAGACAAATATGTGATCAAAGAGAGTTTTGAAGCAAAATAGTAAATGATCAGCTAATAACAAACTTGTTTAATCTACTATTACCCACAGGACGTAAAAGCATCACTACTAAAATAACCAAGAAGCAAATCGGATCAGTGGCTGAGAATGGATTAAGTGCAGAAAGTTACCGCACCACATTATCTTATTGTAATTAATACTACAAAAAAAGTTGTACCAAGAAAGCTTAAAATCTAAAAATAATACTTATTAATGATTCAAGTAAATTTACCTTAATATTCCGAAGAAACAAACCCATTGTGCTTTAAAAACGCCATCACGATCAGGAACCAAGTACTCCAACTCGCAAAAGGAAAAACAAAATGGACCCCCAGCTAATCAAGAAAGAAAAAAAACAAAGAAGGAAAAAAAATGTTTTATACTTAAAACTATGCCCTATTATATGTAATTTTTATTAATTAATAATTTTAATTATATTATTATAATTAAATTAAATTATATTATTTAATTAAAATTTAATTATTATAAATGAAAAATAATTAAATAAAAGAACATAATTATTATTTTCTAAACAAAGATCTTCAACGTCTCTATCGTTATATTTTTGTTATATAAGAAGAAATAATCAAATAGCATAAATGAATAATCTAATACTATAATAATTAATAATCAAATTTAGTTCGTCTTTTTAACATTTTTGAAACCGCTGTGAAAAAAGTATATAACCGTCAGAAATAAATAGTTTTTGATGAAGTCTAATTTGGTCGGCCATATTTGTTTTATAGATTTACATAACCGTCTGAAATAAATAGTTTTTCATGAAGTCTAATTTGGTCGGCCATCTTTGTATTATAGATTTATTTGATTCTTATAATTATTCCCTTTTTTAAATCTATACTTGTGTTCTCTAGACTCTATTTTAAATTTTTTCGTTTCTTTAAATTTTTTCTAAAAATGAAAAAATCTCATTTTTAAAAACATACGCATAGTTTATAAAAGATTACCTCAATCGGTTCAAAGTTTAGGCTTAACATAATTTTTATCTGGTATGTTTTAAATGAAAAATGTTCCAAGAGTTGTTAAAGTCTTTATAAATTAGATAATTTTTTATTTTGTATTAGATGCATCCGTTAAAATACTCCATTATATTAAGGTTGTGTAAAAATAACAGATTTTTTTTCTATAGCATATTCTTAGAATTCTATGACATATATCTCACATTACACACAACAGTGAAAAATTATAACATATTAACAGTCTGTTTTGAGTGACAAAGAAAGTTAAGTGAGACGATAGGTGATATATTGTGACTTATTTTTCTACTTTAAGGTCAGCTTTGCTCGGGTGGAATCTAATTCACACAATGGTTAGATTATCTTTGATTATACAGTACACACACACACTGAGATTTAAGTGATAGAGTCCTTAACCTAGAATTTCTTAACCTTCAGTCGTCCGCTTGTTTCCGTCCAAGTCAGTGCACTCTCTCCCTTTTTGCATCTCTTTATCCGGCATTTTACAAATAAATATTATTACTTCTTGTTGTGTTATAGCGTTATCGATAGAATCAACGGAATTATAATAATCTATATATATAAAAGTCAACGTATGTGTGTGTGTGTGTGTTTGTTCTTTATACAAATCTACAGTTTTAGCCCGATTTTGATGAAAATTTGCACACTTGACCTTCAAAGCAAGGAAAAAATCAAGGTCTACATGAATTTTCGAAATTTAAATTTTGGTACACAGGGGTACGGGGTACAAGTAATGAATACGGGGTCAAAGTAATGAATACCCTTCGTGATGCATATCGTTGAAAAGCTCTTTAAGAGTACAGTAATTGTTGTTATGTACACATTTGTCATATTTTCATTTAGGAGGGGGTTAAAATGGAAAATATAACTATATCTATATATATAAAACTAAGAGTGACAGTGACTGATCATCAAAAATTCTCCTACTTCCCATTGACCTAGAGATTTGAAATTTGGTACATAGATAGAGTGTACCATAAATAGGAAAGTGCGGCCATTTTGATTTCGATATGTGTCCGCCATATTGAATTATAGCCGCCATCTTGGATTTTTTCATCAGTAATTCTCCTACTTCCCATTGACCTAGAGATTTGAAATTTAGTACATAGGTAGAGTGTACCATAAATAGAAAAGTTCAGGTGTTTTGATTTCGATATATAGCCGCCATTTTGAATTATAGCCGCCATCTTGGATTTTTTCATCAGTAATTCTCCTACTTCCCATTGACCTAGAGATTTGAAATTTGGTACATAGGTAGAGTGTACCAATACTAGAAAAGTGCGGGTGTTTTGATTTCGATATATAGCCGCCATATTGAATTATAGCCGCCATATTGGATTTTTAAAACACGTGTATATTTTTATGTGTCGTATATCGTTTTAAAGGCCTTGATTAATACTTTAATGTTGTGGTATTTATTTATTTTTTAAATTTTTTGTACTGGTACATTTGTACCGATTTGTACTTTTGGTTCAGGTTAAGAAGGTGAAATAATTTTTTAAAATTTTATTTTTACATTTATTAGAATTCATTAGCCTAAATAATGATCTTATACATGGTTTGATTTTTAAATATATTTTTGGTACCTATGGGTACACGGGTACAAATATGCTTTTAAACACAAAACCTACTTTCATGTATATCGTTGAAAAACTCTTGAATAGGCCTTTTAATGTAGTTATGTAGTGTTTTGTGATATTTTTACTTTTTAGGGGGGTAAAATTGAAAAAAGTCCTTATATAGCTGTTTTTTGACCTTAGGTTTTGGTTGAAATTTAAAACATTGTTATTATTTTTTACTCTCCTTTTCGAGACGTTTACGAATATACCTCATTTATTTTGTTATCTTCATTTTGACTTTTTCGGGTAAAAAAATCACAGGGGTGTGGCTTGACGATTTTTTGGTAAAAAATAAAGTTTGTACTATCTTCATGAAATTTGTCACGCTTATAAAAATGAAAAATACAAGACGAAAGTGCTCTTGGACTTTATTTTCCAAGACTCTTAGTTTCCGAGAAAAAGCCACTCAAAGTTCATATTTGGCAATTTTTGGGGTTTTCGATTGGCCATTTTTTGGGCTTTAAAAGTGCTAAATGGTAAACTGACGGCATATTCGTAATCTACTCGACGGGGGCTTTAAAAAAACGTATAGTTTGTATGGGGTTGTCGACAACTTTTTTTGCCCAAATTTTCCGGCTCAAAATCTGGGCCCAAAAATAGGGAAATTAATAAAAAATTAAAAATATGAGAAATATTGATTCGATTTGATTTAAAATTTGTATGCATGCCTTATTTAATATTAGGAACTCGGAAAAAAATTAATACTTGAACATATTTGTACACATGTGTACTTTTGGTACATACGGTACCTAATGTGTTATTTTAACTTGAGATTTTATGTTGTGAAACAATGTGTTATTAGTTATTAGTAATGATTTTATTTAGTAAGCTTTATACCATTCAGTGAATTTAATTTGTTTTAATATAATGTTGGTACCTATATGAGGTACATGGGTACAATGATCGAAATGCTCGAAATATATCATATTATATATAATTTTACAGTGCTTGAAAAGTACTTTCATTGTTGTTATGTACACTTTTTCAAAATTTTACATTTTAAGGGGTGTAAAGCATAAAAAACCGTTAATTTATCTGTTTTTCCGAATTGGTTTTTTAGATTATAATTTAAATGGAAAACTAATTAATAATTTTTTACTGCTCTTATCGAGACCTTTACAACAATACCAATTTTGATAATATTCGATGAATGAATAAACCACTGCTGCTGCTCAGCAGAGTAAGGATTTTTTATTCGATAGACTGCTGCGCATTTGATTTGTTTTGATTTTTTTTTTAGTTCCGTGAATTGTTGGTTGAGTTAGTCTAATTGTAGCCGTTACTCTTGGCGACAAGCTTTCTACATCAGTTTTCTGGTGTTTAATTTGACATAATATGACCAACCAATGAGAGAAGACTTTGAGAAAGGCTTGGGTTTGTCTTTGTGGGGGGGGGGGGGGGTGCATTGTTTTGTTTATTTTTGACACTTTTTGACAGTTTTTGATACGGCGCGGCAATAAAAGAATAAAGTGTATAGAAAAATAAAAATATAAATTAATCAAATATAGATATATATATATGTATAAATTTACAAGATAAAAAGAACTTTATATATACTACGTTTTTTAATTCAATTAATTTATCTTCATATTCAATTATTTATCTTCTTTGTTTAATTGGTTTACTTATTCTTTTTCGCTGTCATTCACTGTTTACCTCTTAATAAAAAATCTTAAATTTGAAATCTGTCAAAATGAAGGATTGTAAATATTTGGGATATGACAAAACAAATAAAATAACTTGCGGATTTTTTCCGAACAGACTTTCCATGAAGCAAATTTGCTGAAAACTAATTAAATTCTGCTGAAAAATTACTAAAAGCATTAAAATATTGTTTGTGCCATGCCCTAAGGAACTTCATTTAGAAACTAAACTTCAAACGCATTCTAGCGGTGAACTAACAAACTAAGACATACAAAACTTTTACCAACAACAGTTTTATGAGTTAAGATTTCATTTCTGATGCAATAATATTATTAAATAAAACAAAATTACACTGTTAAACAAAATACATTATCCACATAGTTAGTGCCAAGTAAATATGTCGGAAATATAAAAACTTATGGTTAAATTCATTTATAATGAAAAATATATTTTATATAAAAAAAAAGCAGGTCATATATTTAATTGAGATAAAATGTTTAAAAATAAGCAATAAAAAATAATATAAACTAATTGCACTAAAATACAAAATTATTTAATAAAAAAGATATATTACTTATATTGTTTTAATTATTTTTTACACCTAGCGCCAACTTCTAGACGAATAAGGCACGCGAAGCGTGCCAATTCGGCTAGTCTATATATAAAAAAAAGTATCTATATGAGAGAATGTCTTTTATACAAATGTACAGTTTTATCCCAATATGATGCATTTTTACACTCTTCTTCTTCCAAACAAGGTGAAGGTCACTGCCTACATGATTTTTCCGAAATTAAAATTTTGGTACACAGAGGTCGGGGTACAAATGTCAAAGTAATGGATACCCTTCATGATGCATATCGTTAAAAAGCTCTTTAAGAGTACATTCATTGTTGTTAAGTACGTTTTTGTCATATTTTCATTTAGGAGGGGGGTAAAATGGAAATGTATATCTCTATCTATAAAAGTCAACGTATGTGTGAGTGTGTTTATGTTCTTTATACAAATCAACAGTTTTAATTCGATCTCGATGAAAATTTGCTCACTTGACCTTCAAAGCAAGGGGAAGATCTCTGTTTACATGAATGTTCGAAATTAAATTTTTGGTACACAGGGGTACGGGGTACAAATGTCAAAGTTGAAAACCCTTCATGATGCATACTGTTAAAAAGCTCTTTAAGAGTACAGTAATTGTTTTTACGTACATTTAGGGGGGTAAATGGAAAAATATATCTAAAAGTCAACGTATGTGTGTATGTTCTTTATACAAATCCATAGTTTTAGTCCGATCTCGATCTAAAAATGCACACTTGACCTTCAAAGGAAGAAAAAATCAGTGTCTACATGAATTTTCGAAAATTAAATTTTGGTACACAGGGAACAGGGTACAATAATGAATACGGGGTCAAAGGACTGAATACCCTTTATGATGCATATCGTTGAAAAGCTCTTTAAGATTACATTAATTGTTGTTATGTACAGCTTTGTCATATGTATTTTCATTTAGGAGAGGGTAAAATGGAAAAATATAGCTATATCTTATAAAAAAAAGAAGAGTGTCTGTATGAGGGTATGTCTTTTATACAAATCTACAGTTTTATCCCAATTTGATGAATATTTACTCACTTTCCCTTCAAAGCAAGGGGGAGGTCACTGTCTACATGAATTTTCGAAATTTAAATTTTGGTACAAAGGGGTACGGTGTAAAAATGTCAAAGTAATGGATTCCCTTCATATCATGCATATCGTTGAAAAGCACTTTAAGAGAAAAGTAATTGTTGTTATGTACATTTTTATTTAGGAGGGGGTAAAATGGAAATTTATAGCTATATATAAAAATCAACGTATGTGGGTGTATGTTCTTTATACAAATCTACAGTTTTAGTTCGATGTCGATAAAAATTTCCCACTTGAACTTGACAGCCACATGAATTTTGGAAATTTAAATTTGGTACACAGGGCTATGGTACAAGTAATGAATAATGTGTCAATGTAATGAATACCATTGATGATGCAAAAGCTCTTTAAGAATAGAGTAATATTTTTTATGTATTGTTTTGTCATATTTTACTTTAGGGGGGGGGGATTTAGGATATTTTAAAATTTGCTTACCAAAGAGGGGTTATAGAAATAGGTGGGAGAGATAGAATCTAGATATTCTTGCATAGTAAAATAATTCATGTTTCATTATGGTTGTTTATAAACTTATCTAATTATAATAACACTCCGTATAGCGAAGCACGGGTACCCAGCTAGTCATATAATATATTGTAGAAGTATAATAGTGATTTTAGTATATTTACGTAACGAAGAACCGTAAAAATAAATTTAAAAAAAAAAAAATTAAATTAAAAGTATTTTTTTAAATTCTAAATAGGATTTTTTTTCTCCAAAAATGACAAAAGTGAGAATTTAATGTATATTAAAAACTTCATGCAATCGATTGCTTTCGAATTGGATCATTACTGCAACGTGAAAAATCAAAGGTAAATATTTGTAACTTATTTAAATTAAAAATATTCAATTTTAAGTTTTTGGTAGTTTTCATACTACGGAAAGTTTAAATTATAATTTGATATAAAAAAAAAAAAAAATTAAAAATATTTTCAACATATTATGTCTCCTCTATTCATGTTAGTTGGCTCTTGATTTATACACTCGAGAGATTATAGCCCTTTTTCAAATAGTAGGTACATTTGTATGATATAAACATTTGAGAAATGATATGTATATGTATGATTTGTTGATGTCCCTTGTGTTGAGAGTTGATATCCCTTATAGTCCAGTCGAATTAACTTATTTTGAGGCAAAAAAAGAGAAAATTATTAACAGGTCGGGAACAGTTGGAAATGGTAAAGTGGCGTATAATAAACGTAAAAAAATTAAATGCGTTAGCAGGGGTGTTGCGGTATGGATTTTGGGGGGGGGGGGGGGGTGAAAAGGGGGGAATTGGGTATTATTGCGATTTCCGGCGAATGTTGACGTCGGAGTGAAAAGTGTGCCAAATAAAAGTTGTAGATCATAAAAAAATCTACAACTTTTGTATTTATGATTTTTTCACATAACCTCAAAATAATCGAGAAAAATGCGAAAAACTGTGTTTTTCGTTTTTTATTTTTTATTTTCTCAAAAATAATTTTATTTTGATGAAAAATGGTGAAAGTATACCTTTTTGAGTCTTAAATGTACACAAAATTTTCCCAATAAAAAAATTCAGAATTTTCCGAGATAATCACGTTTTTCGCCCAAATACAATATTTTTCAAATGAAATTTGTCCTTCAGGAAATTATCGCAAAGACTTCTTTGAGGTCTCATTTTTTTCGTTTTGACTTATACTTTTTGGTAAAAAAAAAAAAAAAATAGTCCCCATCTAAAAACATGCTCAAAAATGGGAAAAATCAAAAAATGACTTTTGTAACAATCAATTTTTTAGTAAAAGTTGATAATTTGTTGAAATTTTTAAGTAATATTTTAAAACTGGTTACACCATTGAATTCTACAGAAAAAAAATACAAAAGACCCTGTGTTTCATTATTTCATCATAAACTTTAGTTTTTAACAATATTGCCATCAACATTTAAGTAGAATAATGATAATTCATTTATAGTCCAGTAAATAAAGACATTGTAGAGTGCATGAAATATGTTACAGTATTTAACTTCAGGGCTTTGTTAGGGCTAGTTAGGAGGTAAACATACTAAATGTCCCCACCCCTGGGGGTGAGCTTAGGGTGGGAGGGGGGTTAAAAGGTCCCAAAATTGGGTTTTTCGAGTATATCTCGAAAACGGTGGACTCTAGAAAAATATGTTACGACTAAAAATTAAAGCTTATTCAATTTCCTATAAAATTGTATCTATACATATTTGTCGAAATTCCAACGGTTTTCGAAATTTAAAATCGATAATTTTCGAAAAATATCATTTTTGCCTCAGGGGGGCTCTTAAAGGATATTTTTTCACGTTTTTCTTGAATAACTCGAAAACCAAAGACTCTAGCGAAAAAGAGTATGTGTACCAAATTTAATGACATAAAATTACTTCCAAAAAATATAAGGGTCCTTGGTTTTGCCTACGGACCCTAAAAAGGTTTTCTTAAATTGTTCTCTAGCAGGAATAGTTTGCGAGATTCATGGATGGAAAAATTCTTAAATCATAAAAATAGTGTTTTAATGGCTATAAAAGTAACGTTTAATGTTAATAAATTTTCTGAACATCTAAGTACACTAATATGCTGTATGAAGGGATAAATTGTGTATTAGAGACATTAGGGGGGGGGGGGGGGAGGCAGATGCGAGAGAAGGCCATTCTCAAGAGAAACGTGAAAAAGTATCCTTTAAGAGCACCCCTGAGGTAAAAATCGATTTTGAATTTCGTGTATCTCGAAAACCGTTGGAATTTCGACAAATATGTATAGATACAATTTTATAGGAAATTGAATAAGCTTTAATTTTTAGTCGTAACATATTTTTCTAGAGTCCACCGTTTTCGAGATATACTCGAAAAACCCAATTTTGGGACCTTTTAACCCCCCTCCCACCCTAAGCTCACCCCCAGGGGTGGGGACATTTAGTATGTTTACCTCCTAACTAGCCCTAACAAAGCCCTGAAGTTAAATACTGTAACATATTTCATGCACTCTACAATGTCTTTATTTACTGGACTATAAATGAATTATCATTATTCTACTAAAATGTTGATGGCAATATTGTTAAAAACTAAAGTTTATGGTGAAATAATGAAACACAGGGTCTTTTGTATTTTTTTCTGTAGAATTCAATGGTGTAACCAGTTTTAAAATATTACTTAAAAATTTCAACAAATTATCAACTTTTACTAAAAAATTGATTGTTACAAAAGTCATTTTTTGATTTTTCCCATTTTTGAGCATGTTTTTAGATGGGGACTATTTTTTTTATTTTTTTTACCAAAAAGTATAAGTCAAAACGAAAAAAATGAGACCTCAAAGAAGTCTTTGCGATAATTTCCTGAAGGACAAATTTCATTTGAAAAATATTGTATTTGGGCGAAAAACGTGATTATCTCGGAAAATTCTGAATTTTTTTATTGGGAAAATTTTGTGTACATTTAAGACTCAAAAAGGTATACTTTCACCATTTTTCATCAAAATAAAATTATTTTTGAGAAAATAAAAAATAAAAAACGAAAAACACAGTTTTTCGCATTTTTCTCGATTATTTTGAGGTTATGTGAAAAAATCATAAATACAAAAGTTGTAGATTTTTTTATGATCTACAACTTTTATTTGGCACACTTTTCACTCCGACGTCAACATTCGCCGGAAATCGCAATAATACCCAATTCCCCCCTTTTCACCCCCCCCCCCCCCCCCAAAAATCCATACCGCAACACCCCTGCTAACGCATTTAATTTTTTTACGTTTATTATACGCCACTTTACCATTTCCAACTGTTCCCGTCCTGTTAATAATTTTCTCTTTGTCAATGTGTAATTTGACTGGACTATTAGTCAAATGAATACTTTTGAGTCCCTGCCCAATTTTATATAAACCATCTCATAGTTTTCAGTTTTACCCAAAAACAAATGATATCTTTAATTTTCTTTTTTAAAATTTCTTCTTCTTGTTAGGTGAAATATAGCAATTTTTAGAAAATTTATTTAGAAAATTTTTAAAAAATGCCAACCTCACAAAAAGACTGTATATTATATCTTCTTTTGCAAATTAATTTGTTGAGCTATTTATACTTAATTATGTTTAATCAAAACTAAATACTTAATTGTAACATACTTTATCAACATATAATTATGTCATATACTTAATCTTCACCTAAGCTTGATTTTCAAACATTTTTATTCACTACTTAAAAATGCAATAACGCTTTAATATGTGCAAAATGATCAATTACATCGTTCAAATGCAATGTCCGTGCCGTTTCAACCACGATACTTAAAATTACAAGTCCAGTCAAACGTTCTTGCGACATTGAGCTTTGGAGCCAAGTTTTTAATAATTTAAGCTTTGAAAAGGATCGTTCAGCCAATGCTGTAGTAACGGGTAAAGTAAAAGTATGGAATAGAATAAATGCTCAACATACTTCAGGAAAATTAGACGACAGAGTTGAATTGCCACAAATCACTATTTTAGCCGTATCTCTAATATTTTGTATTATCATTTGTGTTTCTTAGAAAGATTTTTTTTTTATTATTTTACTTACGTAAACAATATATTTGATGAAATATATTTTTTTTAATATACCCTTTAATGTAATTATTATTATTAATTTATTTTATTATTTTTTTATCGCTTTCTCTCTTTTTTAAATTCTACCTGTTTTTTTCTTCTCCAATTTTGCGCCCCTTTAAGCCTGCGCCCGCCCGCGGCCGCGGGCGCAACGGCTCGATAGCTACGCCCCTGTTATCTATTATTATTGATCTATTATCTATTATTATTCATATTATCCGACGTCATTTATCAAAACGTTAAATTATCTGAATTGGCTTCATGGGGAAAAAATAAAAAGCCACCGCATAATTAATTATTAGAAAGAGCGTTTTTTCTTGTATAATTATATTTTTCACTATGTACTATAGATAAATAAACAAATATGCTTTTTGTTTAAATGTGGTTGATTATTTTACATATTTCCTTTTTTACTTTCTCATGTACCTAGTATATAAACAGAAAGTATTATGATGACTGAAAAATTCGATTTTGATGAATTTACACGTTTTGAGGTCCCCTGAGCCCAAAAAAGTGATTTTAAAAAAATTTCTGTCTGTCGTCTGTAGTCTGTGCAGACGCGTGGAGCCTAAACTACTGGCGCGATTTTGATGAAATTTGGCATGTAGTTTCAGAAAAATCATACCCCGTAGCGAAATCGAGAATGAATTTTAGCTCTTAATTTAGAGGCGCTGCCACCCAATAAACGTGAAAAAAGATTTTTTTTCTAATGGCGATGAAATTAAAATAGTAGACAGTGGGAAGAAACGATAAAACCAATACAATGCAAAAAAACATAATAATTAATAGAAAAAATAACATTTTATTTAAACGTTTTTATTGTCTATTTTTTGGCCCTCTTGCTATGCCTATATTTTGCCAAAATGTAGGCCTCCATGAGCTGTTGCGCCACAGAGTTAGTTTTTTTTAGGATTAAAAATGTAAAGCTTTTGTAGTTTTAGTTATAACAAAATCGGAGTAACAGTCGTTTCAGTGATAAAACAGTAGACAGTTTCGCTGACTATATTTTTTACTATCGAGTTATAAGAAAAGTGCGATAGTTGTGCGATAGTTATAAAATTCGAAAGTTGTCCAGTTCGTGCTCGTCCCAAGGGGGCTGCTTCTAAAAAGTTGTCCAATTCGAGCTCGAGGATTAACCAGAGCAGGTAAAAGTTGTCCAATTCGTGCCCGCCCAAATTGGAGTGGTTAACTATTAATCGCCTTTAAAAATTTAAATTAGTTTTTACTATCCCCGAAGAATCAAAAGAAGTACTTTATTATATACCCTGACATGACGCATCAAAAGAAACAGTCTATTTTTACGAATATATATAATATATTTCTTTACATGAAAACATTTCATTGCGATTTTCTAAACAAGTACAATTAAATAAGAGACGCACATTTTTCTAAGTAAAGGATAATAACCTGTAATGGTCAATTCAAACTAATAAAATTAATTTAATGGCACATTGCACCTGGTTCACTAGACTGGTATGTTTTCCAATTAAGATCATTTAAGAGTTTTGGAACAGCCTCAAAATAAAGGCAGTATTAATAATTAAATTTTATTTGCCTCTTACAAAAAGTATTTAAGTACATATTATATTATCCATACTATAGTAATTGGTAATCGTATTTCAAGGCAAGTTAATGGCAATATGTATACTGTTTATTTTAATATTCTTTTCTATTTTAACTAATTGGACAAATTTTAAATGTTTGTCTTGATGAGTTTATTTAAGTACTTAGTAGTTTACTTAGTACCTAAGGTCTAGTGAAAACTTTTTTTTTTTTGTTTGTGTTTTTCATCTAAACGCTTGTCATAAGAAACCTTGAATCCGGTGTAAATGTATTATATCGAAATAATCTGTTAGCCTTTATCATCCTTGAGATAATGTTTGACAGTTTGACCCTGTGAAAAAAGGCAAAGTGTACTCAGGTGAGTGGGATTAGGGAATTACCTTAGGTTAAGGTGAGGGGTCGGTAATACCTGTTATTTCCAACTGTAAAGTTGGAAGATTTCGCAGATTAGACGATCCCACGACCCGGCAATCTGTGACCTTCTATATCTGCACTATCTCGGCACTTATCTCGGGTTCCGGCCGCGTCTGTTCGAGTTACAAGTACCTGGGATGTGCCTAGTTTATTTTTGGCTCGCCAGCTGAGTCATGTCCAAGCTCAAGGCTCGAAGCTCCAAGGTTGGCCCTAGGGTTCGTTAGCTCGGCCGCGGTCGTCTGACTGCAGTCTCCCTGCATTTGTCGAGGGCGCCCACTTCCAGCACAAGTTCGACGTGTTTTTATTTTTATATGCGTACTGTCAATGAACGCAATACCAAATTCAACGTTACACAAAGTTTTTAAATGTTTCGTTTCCTTGAATTTTCAATTGTAAGATCAATTTAATGTATAGGGCGAATCCCGTTTCGACACCGGGACCCCTTTTTACCTGAGAAAATCGTAACCCGTTTCGGCACCAGCACTGATAAGACGTTTTGGCACCAGGACCTCAGGTACCAAAACTTTTAAAAAAGGAAAACAAAATACATTTTAAATACATTTTTATTTCTTTAAAAAAAAATTAGTCTTACAAATTTGAAAATATTCAATAATGTCATTAAATTAAAATAAAAACGAGTAACAGAGTAATTTTTCTTCATTTAATCTGTCATTAAATCAAAGTATTTGTTGAAGTTTTTTTTTCCTATATTAAATAAATATTCCGTTATTGTTATTTCCTTAGATGTATATTTCATGTATTCTTTAGTAATGTATTGGGCATAATTTTATTGGGTCGAACTGACAAATCTTCTAGCGCTTTATTTTTTACGTTGGCACGAATTTCTTCTAATTCTTTTTCTTTTTCATTTATAGGCTCGTGGTTGTGCTCAAGTGTAGGATGCCTAGTTATTTTTGTAATAGACGCGTCAGAATTTAACGTAACCGTACAAGCATCCTTTTGACAACATCACCATTTTTAGCGTTTTACTTTTAATGTATTTTTAATAATTAATTATTATTGCGGAACCGCGTTTAGAAGTAACTTTAACAATAGTATTCGACATATTCTGTAAGACTAAAAGGTATACCTAGTGTATGAAATACTAGACAATGTATTAAATTAGATAAAGATTGTGGCAAGATATAGAAAATAATAATAAATAAATATATTCAATAAGTAAACATATACAGTGCCGAAACGACCCATGATTTTACAAGAATCTGGTGCCAAAACGTACCAGGACTTTAATCTTTTCATAACAATAGCGGGTGCCGAAACGGGCTACTGCCAATGTATAATATGCTATATCAGCGTTTCCCAAACTTTTTTTCCGCGGCCCGGTACGAGATTTTAAAATTTTTCGCGACCTACCTTGAAAAGAAATGTATCTATGTATTTAAAAAAAAATAAAATAAAAATAAAAATCAAGTTATTTGTTTGTTTATTCATACTCAAAAATTGCAAAATAATTATATAAGAAAAATATAAATAATTAAAATATTAACCATTATATTCATTTAAATTTTTAGTAAATGATATACATAGTAAGCTTTACTTTCCACATATTTTGTCCTTAGTGTGAAGGATGATGTTGTTTGTCATCACATAACAATTTCAAATTAGGAGGTAATAATGTTCATTTTATTGTCAAATGATATAGGTTTGACATTCAATATGTTTTGATCTTATTTTTAAGTACCCCAAGCTTGAGAACACAGCTTCACACGTATAAGTAGTGATAAAAGGAATTAAAAATTGTATCGCTTTTTCGCATACGCTTTGGATACGCCTTTTCACAGCGCAACCAAAAATTAATTAGTGGTACAGTTTCAAACACTTTTTTCAGATCGGTTGCGCATGAAATTTCAATAACATTATCTACTTCTTGTTCACTAAGATTTAACATTTCTTCCTTTTCAATTTCGACAGAAAAAGGATCTTTAACCCACATATTATTTGAAGGAATATGCGGAAAGCAGTCTTTAAAACTATTTATTAGCTCCGAAACAACCTTGAATTAAAACTGATAGTGCTTCTAGATGTAAATCTCCTTCATCATAGTTTGCATGGGTTCCAAAAAATGTATATTTAATGTTTCAAAAGATTTCAAATTTCTTCATTAAATTAGTGAAGAAACTCCATTTTTTACTAAGATAGGTTTAAATAAAAATATTTATTGATAATAATTTCATTTTAATTTTTATAATATTACACGGAAAACATTTTTTTCATGTTTTTACAATTTGTTTTCGCGACCCGGCAAAATTTTTCTACGACCCCTCTTATTACAAGTATGTTCTAAGATTTGGTCTCTACCTAGAGGTGAGGCATGTTAAATCGGACGCACATCGCTAGATACGTAAATAGGTGACCGGTCCGACCCGTAATGACCCTAGCTGCTGAAAATCGGAAATTGTAAAAAGTAAAAAACGTTAATTAATTCTTCAGGAAAACGGGACGGTACTCTAAATTACTACAATCAATCTTTTTGTCGATCGAAATCTAGAGAATGTGCTTTTTATTTGTTTTATTATTTAAAACCCTCTCAGACAGCTGTTGTAGGTATCACTGTTCTTTTCTAATGTGTAATTTGTTAAGCGTCTCAAGCGAGCCAGAAACCGTCAACTTTTTTCAATTATCTTTAGTCGCATTCTGTTAAAAAAAACGCCCACCACACTAATCATTATCTTTGGCACTCGTCTCCAATTCATTAAATACAAAGTGAGTTCTGAGCCAAATGCCAACTTTTGTTTATACATCTAATTTCGTTCTGTAATTAAAAAAAAGAGGGCTGAGTGAAAAGTTTTTGCAATCTACGAATTTCATGTTTTTAATACGTCGGCCGTTGTCTCCCATTTAGTTTTATAGGCAGAGTTATATCTTTGTAAATTAGTGCCCCCAATTTTATTTTCAGTAATTAAAAATCCTATATTAAGGAATTTGAAAATTGTTTTATGAAATTATTTACGGAATTAAATATTAAATATATTATATTAACTAATTCTAAAAAACACTTTAATATAGTAGATCTAGCATCAGACTATTAGACAGATCATGGAAGTATACGGCTGAATTATTATAATTATATCATTTTTTGAGCGGTTTGCACTGTCGCAGGTTGATAGAACATTGCTATAAAGAATTGTTTACTACAAATTATAGGGAATAAATGAATGTGAATCGATTTTATTAGCGATTCTTACATTTTTCTTTTGAAAATGTTCAATTTCCGTTCGACGTGATCTTATTATAGTAAATTTTGAAAGGCGAATAGAACTAGTGATAGGTTCGATAGTGGTGCTCTCGATGTTGTTTGAACCTTTACACACGCTAGTATTGCCTGTAAGGCATATCTTTTTACCGACATTGCCTTTGGGCAGATGTTTGCGTGCATGTTCATCTATGAATTTAAGACGTCCTTGATTTATCGAAATGAAAATTTCTCTTTCAGACAACACCCGAACAATAAGTCCAAATTATTAGTTTTTTTTTAATTTTTAAATTTCTTTTTTTGCTTGTTTTTTTCCTCATAGAAGATTTTTTTAAATTTATGTGGTTTCGATCGATTTCTTTGAGAGTTAATATTTTTTTTATGAATGTAGTTTTCCTATAAGGTGTAAATATGAATTCTTTCTTTGTAAGCATTTTAGAGCTACTGCTAGATCGATTATAAATACATAGGTGTATAAGTTGTATCCACCGATATCATTGAGCTAAGCGAAGCGAAGCTCTTATACTACACTTTGCATTTGGTTGGACACATACTTCTCCTGAACACATAACTCCTCCTCTTAGGGCCTGTTTGTAAAATTCAATCTTTTTACAATGTTTAAGCAATTGCGGTTCCTTTTTTTTACAATAAACCCTTTGAGTTGTATTTACTATAAGTAAATCCTACTAAATGTCGATAGAAAACACTCATTTTACTCTATAATGCTACTTAATAACCATATTATTCAATAACCATACTACTCAATAACTATTCTTCTCAATAACCAAATTACTCAATAACCATACTACTCATTAATCAAGTATGTGGTTATTTGTGAGTAGTAACTCACAATAGTATCTCGAAGACAATTTAAACAATTTTCATTAAAAAAATTCTAAAATGTAGTCCACTTAAATACGACTCGAAAATATAGGTCGGTGATAAGCCGGGTTCGATTCCCCGCCGAGAAGGAATTAATTTTATGGTAAATTTCGATATAACTTTCAATAATAATTAAATGTAATCAAAAAAACTCAAAGCAACTAATAAATGGAAAACACTGGCCCATGTAATAATGTATTTGTATATATGAGAATGTTTAGTACTTGTTTTATTGGACAGATTTTTTAAATATATATTTCTATTGTTGGATTGTTTAAGGGTTTTAATTTAAATATGTAATTAGACAATTGTTTTCTTCTTTATGGCTATATTTGGTTCCTCCCCATGACATATTTATGCCTAAAACTTCGATCAAATTACTTAAACCTTACTTTTTTTCAATTTCAATCTTACTTACGCATTAATTCATTACATTTTTATAAATTATATTTATATATATAAAAAAAAAATCTTACCTCATATTGTAATATGCTACTTATATTATTTTATCTACGATTGATACGAAATATAAACATTGTATCTCTGTTTAGATGCGTAGAAAGTGATTCTTTACGTACTTATATTCATTGCGCATGCGTGTCTCATAATTCCTCTTTTTCCGCCCTAGTGCGGTAAAAAAGAAGAATTTTTCACCTTAACGCACGATAAGCAAGTTTGTTTACATTTAACAAAACTAATTTGCTGTTTGTTTAATTAAAGTAACTGCTTATATCGAGTATTTAGTGAAAAACAATTAGTGATTTAAGTGATTATGACGAAAATGAGGAGAATAATACACCTCCCGAAATAATTAATTTGGCGCAAAATACAACTAATGAAGTAATGTCATCTTTATCAAAAGAGAAGTACGAACTTACATACAAGAAGTTTATTAATTTTTTTTTCTGTATTTATTATTAAAATTCAACAATCGTAGATAAAGTACGGTACGCAACTCGTGCGAAAACTGCATTTTGCTTTGCTCGTGTGGTTTTACTACCCTCGCTGTCGCTCGGGTGTAAACTCCACACTCGCATGCAAAATGCTATTTTCCGCACTACGGGTGCCTGTACGGGTAAATGTACTATTTACATTCAAATTTTGTTCTTTTCACCATTGGTTTGGTTTTGTAATTTTTTTGATGGCACGGGTATTACAATTTATTTCACATTTAAAACTTAAACTAATTAACAAATATAAAAATAAATAAGTTTATTTTCTCCTCGAGATATACTACTAACTATAAGTAAGTTTTTCTCCTTGAGTTATACTACTAACCATAAGTAAGTTTCACAATATTTCAGCTGAAACTATTAACTTATCTGACATTCTTTATTTATCTAGTAATCACAAAAAAACAAAAAAGAATGTTCTTCTAGAGGTTAATTGTAGAGATTTTTATTTTCTTTCCGTGTAGCATGGCTCATTTAAATAAAAATGAAATCATCTTACCAACATGCAAAGTGTGTTTTAGTAGTCATGTTTGTACCTTCATTCTTTATTTATGCAATATTTTCTCGATTAAACTTATTTTTTATTACTCTATATGAACTAGAAATATAAATCTATAGTTCTACTACTGTAAGAAATATTATGGTGATCGCAATTTCTTAGATGGATGTATATCTAAGATTACAATTAATCTTGAGTCTATCATGTGCTCTTTCTATATCATAATAAGAAAAAAGAAAACTGTTGGTATTTTTTTTCTTGCAAAAAGCATACAGTGAGTGTTGAAGATTGAAATGTATTTTTGTCGTGCTTTAGAATGTTCTTAAGACATGGGCTTTGAGTAACTTATATTTAAGTCGTCGGTCACGCCATCAATGCTAACTACAACTCCAGTTTTAATTGGTTATAATCGTGACCCAAAATTTGGCCGACTTTTGCTTATTGATGCTCATTCATGACTCATGTGGAGTCGGTTTTTTTTTGTCGACCCTAAATGAAAAGCTTATTTCTTTTTAGGAAAACGAGAGGGATCTTATTTTGAATAATATGACGCTTGAAAAGAAAAACAACTCAATATCCTGTTTAGAACTGTATAATTGTTCTGGGAATTTTACCGAAGGAATTTTATTTAGGAACATTTATTTTATTTTATCTACGATTGATACTTAATATAAACATTGTATCTCTGTTTAGATGCGTAGAAAGTGATTCTTTACGTACTTGTTCATTGAGCTTACGCGTCTCATAATTCTGAAGAATTCCTCTTTTTTCCGTCCTAGAGTGGTAAAAAAGAAGAATTCTTCACCTTTTCGCACGATTAGCGAGTTTGTTTACATTTAACAAAACTAATTTGCTGTTTGATTATTAAAAGTAACAGTTTATATCGAGTTTTTTTTTTGTGAAAAACAATGAGTGATTTAAGTGATGAAGAATATAAGGAAAAAATACGCCTCTCTAAATAATTAATTCGGCACAAAATACAACTAATGAATTAATGCCATCTTTATCAAAAGAGAAATACAAACTTGCACACAGGAAGTTTATTATTTTTTTCTGTATTTATTATTAAACTCTAACCATCGTAGATAAAGTACGGTACGCAACTCGTAGGAAAACGGAATTTTGCATTGCTCGTGTGGTTTTACTACCCTCGATGTCGCTCGGGTGCAAACTCCACCATGCAAAATGCTACTTTCCGCACTCGACGCGTAATGTACTATTAATGTTGTCTTGCATTAGTAGTAACTTAGATTTCCCTGCCTTTTTCTTTTGTGTTTATAATGCTGAATCTACGTGAATCAAATTCCGATTCAATATGTTTGATTTCTTGGTGTGACACGGGGTCTAAATTTCTCGAAGGACAACAGAAAGAACTTGGAATCTTGCTTCGTATCCTTAGACGCTCTAGGGAATAGCGGTTACTTATATTGCTTTTACCGTCGCTTTAGCACACCGTTTGTTTGACTACACTTATTTGATGATGTCCAATATTGCATAAAAAATTCTCTTTTATATACGTTCAATGGCCTATTTTATTCCTCTATTTTCGTCTTCATTCTTCAATTTTTATGTATAAAAATTGACCCTACTGTCCAAACTTTTGTTATATGTGTGGGATTACTTTTCCCTCCAATGTTCTCTTTTTCTAAAGGACTGGTGAATAACAGTTTACGTTAAGGTTCTACTCGAGGGAGCTGTGAGAGAGAAAGGGCAGGTAAATGGAGGCGGTAGATTTCCCAAGGGCTTGCTTGTGTCGAGGTTCATACTTGAACCTGTCCACCTCAGGCATTACGTCGGTTATCTCACTTCTCCTCTTGTCTCCATAGTCCTTTCATCACGTTTGACCGATAAATAAACTTTTATTTCCTGAGGGAAAAAAGCCATCCGGCACAAAAGGGTTTTTTTTATCAGGTTCTTTTTTTTCTGTATACCTCAGCATAGCTTAGATTGATCCCATTTATTCAACCTGTTACAGATTTACCAATATTTGACGATTATTTTGCGGGACGGAGAAAATTCTAATAATATGGCACCCATAACCAACTGACGCCATTTTACTTAAGTACCAACCCATTTATTCCCCGATTGCTGGGTAAACACCTAACATTTCGTTTTTTGTTTTGTTTTGTGCTATATTCTCAGGAAGTGGATTACCCCGGGAAAACGCAATGTAAATTAAATGGACTAAATTTTAAAATAATTTAATCAATATTCCCCCAACCGTTTTCAAGAAATAATATTTTTCACGTATTTTCCCAAATTTAGAGCCAAAATTCATTTCTCGATTTCGTCTGGGGGGTATAATTTTTAGGCTTCACGTCCCACGCGTCTGCACTAGCAACAGGCTAGAAACTACAGACTGAAATTTTCTAAAAACCAATATGATCTCCAGTTTTTTGGTCTATGCCACTTGGTCTAGCAAAACAATACAAAAACCAATTGATTCATCAAGCCTATATTATTATATGATACATGTTTTCGATATCCTTTCACATAGGTGGTCAAGTTGTTTCTTTAGACTAATACTATTTAAATAGACGCGTTAAGGAAACACTAATACATTTTATCAGGGGTTCTATTATTGAATTTTTATAGGATTAATAAAGGTAATGGATTAATTGGATTTATGCGAAAATCGCGCTACCTCCTAACTCCTAACTTCCAGGTGCTATATTTACGAGCTTCACATTTTCGCTTTTTGCGTGATAGAAAATTAGTTAGTTATAACATTGTACAATTTAAAAAAAATAAGTTAATTTTTAAGTATATTTGATTAGGGGAAGGGGAAATCTTATATATGTATTCATTTTCTATATCATTAGAACAAGTATTTAAATTATTTCCTACAGAGTTAAACATTAAGAGATCTATTATTACCGTTTGTATTTTATTTAAATACATAGTTACGAATAATCAATAAAACTTATATACTTAAAATAAAGTATAACTTAATAATTGATAACACGACTAATAAATACCATACTTATTGAAATTATAAACATAATTGGTCGCTTATTTACGGTTAGACCTATTATTACCAGCCTTATTATGGGTCTTTGTTTTTTTTTAAAAAGGTAAAATGTCACAGAATATGAAATGAGTTTGCTAGAGGCTTTTGACCCTGTTTAAGATAAACATTCGTGGCCGTGGCCAGTATTTCTTAACCTAATTAGTGGGGCAAATATTAGGTTAGGTTTCTAAACGTTGCCTGAAGTCATAAAGACCTGCAATATTATGCGGTCAGTGATTTCTGTTCTGAATTCGTGAATATGCATCAGATGTGTCCTATTTTGAAAGCAGAAATTATTATCTAAACGATTTATAAATTGTATCTATCGTTTTATTAAATAATTTTGTTTTTAATGTCGAAACATTCTTCACGATATACTTAATATATTCCATGTGAATCTTTATTCCGTATATCTTAGCTTATTAGTATTATTATTTTATTTTATTTTTATTTTTTAAATAATACTAATACCCACACATTAGTGTAATTGTGGTAAAAAATTGTTTTACCTTAAAATTATGTTTTTATACAGTCGATGTTTGAAAATTAAATTAGGATCGTTTTAAAAGAAACCGTTATTCATTTTAATGTAATTATTTTGGCTTTAGTCGGGCAAATTTAGGCCATACACGTCAAACAACATGTTTGCGCGAACACCAAACAGCCCCATACACGGTCAAAATGTTTGCGCAAACATTTTGACCGTGTATGGGGGCCTTTAAACCTAAACTAAATTAATAATATTTATTGTTTTACCTTTAGGTGCTCTTAAAATAAGATCATTTATTAACGAGTAATTATTATATAAATGTTACTACGGTCCTAACATAATTTAAAAAGGCCCCAATACACGATCAAACATTTTGCGCAAACATCATGTTTGCGCAAACCTGATGTCGGGCAAGTTTAGGCCATACACGTCAAAAATTGTGTTTGCGCAAACATCAAACAGCCCTCATACACGGACAAAATGTTGCGCAAACATTTTGACCGTGAATGGGGGCCTTAATAAAAATAATAATGATATAAATATGATGTATAACAGTAATAATAAATATTACATTTAATAAAAACAATAATAATAATAATATGGAAGAAGGTATAATCTTTATATAAATAAACATAACGTTCTAGAAGCCACAATGACTTTATTTACTCCTATCATTTATATTAATAGTTTTGCTGTATTTATGTCTACTCTTTATTACTAAATTTATAGTCTTTTTCTTTTATATATGTGTAAATCAATATACATGTATAATGTATATTATGTGTAGTATACTCGTATATGACAGGTGTTATTTTCATTTAAGTGATTAATTATTATTTATGTAATATTACCAAACTCCTACTTGTAAAAGTTTGTAGCTCAAACAAATCTAACCCTAATCTATTTTCTTTAGGCATTGATTACCTTCATTTTAATTTGTTTAATCCTTTATTGGTATTCTTAAGTGTAAATTAAAAAATTAGAAACTAAAATAGCTTGACTCTTAGGTGGTCGAAACGTTATTATATACTGTGAAAATAGAAGTTCATCAACGTGTTTTTTTTTTGTTTGTTTAATTGCAGTTTCTCTCGAGATAAATCATTCCTCCCCTAATAATACGACTAAAAACTATTAAACTATTTCCAGCTCTCGTGTTCTATAGACCTTTTATTTTATTACGTAGAGAGTTTCGTTTCAACTTTATCTATGCTCAACGAGCCAACTTCGGTAGTAAATATTCGTTTACTGTTCAGTATCCACTAACTCCTAAGTGAAAACATTTAATGTTAGTGCCGTTAGTTGATATACGACTGTTTAAAGTCATTATAACACTTTGGAATTTTGAAGAGTTTTGTTCCAATATCCCTAAATTGTTGTTTGTTAGCAACCTTCTAACTACTTTAATTTTAATTAAGATATTGAACATTAAGAGATGTAAATCAAACTATATAAAAATAGGTCTGGCTTTGGTAAATATCTTTTATATATATATATACATATATATATATATATATATATATATATATATATATATATATATATATATATATATTTATATTTATATATATATATATATATATATATATATATATATATATATATATATATATATATATATATATATATATATATATATGTTATCTGACAATACAACTGTTTATAATGAACTGAGACGGTTGAGTATGTATTGTATTGACTGTTCTGTAATTTATTGTATAAGTTAAGCAAGAAGTATTTAGCAACATGTAATAATAACACGTATTTTTAAAAAGTTATTTTTTAGCAAATATAATCAGACCCTCTATGAAGTATTACTTAAGATTTACGAGAAAATTATTTTCGTTTTTATTTACACACTGTTCTTTACCATTGACGTGTAGTCTGCAGGTTTACTCTAAGCCGCCTCAACTTCGAGTGGTTTCAAGTATTTATGGGCTTTTTTAGAATACCAAGTTGTTTTTTTTTCTTACATGCTTCTGAGTCCTTACTTAAAGACACTTACATAAATACCATTTGTCTGATTTACTTGTAGTTATCCTTCTTCACTCGCTAATAATAAAAAATAATATTTTACCCTTTCGGATTCAGATTATTGAACGAGCTAAACTATGTGATACATTTAGTTTTGTGGAAGTTCTTTTTACTTAACTGTTTTCATATGAAATTGTCTGATTTAGTGTTTAGAAGGTGTTGCATAAAACTTTCTCGTTTTTTTCAAACTTGTATCCAAATATTTTGAAATACGATTTCAAAAGGACTAAAGCATTTTAACAGACGTTCAATGATAAATGTAGCTTTTAAGGGTTAAATAAGCGAAATTAAAATCCCGGAAATAAACAATTTAATTGCCGAAAGGTGAGTTTAAATAAATCCTGGTAATCTATTCTGGGATTCTACATTGTTTCCCTCGCCGTCACAACCCGGAAGTTAACGAAACGAAATTTAATTTGTTTTCACGACGGATTCGATTAGAGGCAAGAGGCAAAATACTATTTGGCAAACAGCGAGGGGAAAAGAACCTTAGTGCAACGCAACAGGAACAAAAGCCGAAGGGGTCCGTTCGAGACAAAAGAATACGAGGTCCTGCCGCAGGGCAGTCAGTGGACGGAAGCCCTAATTGGGAACCCTGTCGGCCCTTTGTCCGACCTTTGCAGAAGGAAAACTAATCAATGTTACTTCACACTCCACTAACAAACGCAACTGATGAAGAAGCTTTTCTCGCGTCTTACTGTGGTAGATACTGTTTCAAATTACGACGAATCTTGTTTGATTAGTCAGTTTAGATTACGTTAAAAGAAGTGGACACATTTACATCTATCTGGTAGCTACTATGCTTTATAATAGGTTTATCCAAGCCCTTTGCATCGTCCCGCGGATTGTTTAGGAACCTTTTAGGACAGGTTTTAAGCGCACGCGCTAACATTCGACTGTAATAAAATATCGTCTGGTTGGAACGGATTTGTGACTTTAAATCTAACCGTATTAAAGCATTCAAGGAAACCTAACAGAATAGGAACCTTCCTGTTAATATGTGTGACGATTGACATTACTGCGCATGTCATACAAACCAGTACTTGGTATTGTCAGAAGATAGGTTGGACCATTTAGGATGACGATACGAAACACCGTCGGGTTGGAACGGCTTTTATCGAATGCACATGCCCGTGACGATCCCACGGACGGTTCACTGCTTGGTTGGAACAAACCTAATATGTTGCTAAAATGGAATCCCTATCTGCCAACTAAATACGTTTCGGCTTTAATCGCGTACACTTCGAAGTTAATTGAAGCGAGCGTAGCGAGCCTGTGGGACTGAAATGTACGACGATAACGAGTAAAAGTTGACCGATTTTGATGAAATTTGGTACATATGTTTATTTTACCAATGCTCAGGACGAGTTTGTTGGACAACGTTGTCTGCCCAAGCGTTCGCGGGCAACGCTCATGTAAACTTTATCTATTCGATGAGACGAAAAGTTTTTAGTAAACCCAACAGCGACACCGCTATGAATTAATAAAGATCGTTAAAACTATTAAAGCGGACCTAAACGTTTAAAATAGAGAAAACCAATTTTTTCTATAGCACTAGCATATTCTTTAATTATCAACTCATCATGATTAACTATTAAATATTTATTTCATTACGCTCGCTTCAATGATAGAGCCACGCGATGCCTAGTATATTTGTCCTTACATTTCTTATAAACAACAATGTCTAAACACATTAAAATTTTATAAACAACACTTAACAATAGGTATCAATCAGGTTGACAAGTATCTTAGCTTAGCTATAACTCTAAGTATGATTAAATTTAAAAGAAATAAATAGAGTGAATGCTTCTGTCAGAATAAAAATTAGAAGACGCCTATTTTTTTTTTTTTTTTTTTTTTTTTTTTTTTTTCGCTTCTCTATTATATATTATTACTCTATTTTTTTTGCTTCCGAGCTTACCGAAGGTAACGGAAGCATTGTGTTCACTTTTGAGAACGAAAAAATTGTATGTCTCCCATTTAAACAAAATAATTTACCGTGTTATGCGGGGGATGTGGAGTCGTTTTGCTACTTCAGGGTTGTTAAGCGTCGTGATGCTTACTTCTCCAATTGCTAGTACAGTTTGTTTCTTCGAGTTAATACCACTGACGCTCAACATGCCTGATGAATTTGCTACCAGAAGTGGAAGCAAAACGTCGGCCTCTACATCCCCCATGATACGGCATTTGCCTGAATCCTTGAAGAAATGTAAGTAGTATGATTCAAGTGGCGGAAGCCTAGATTTCACATTATTTTAAGTAGGTAGGTTATGATTATAATATAGGTACAGATGATTCAGCTAGTGCAATTGCACCTATGATATAATATTATAATCAATAGTCTACAGTCTACACCTTCATTTGGTTTAGTGGTTCTTTCTTGCAGTTCTTAAAATATCTTCTAGCGCTGGGGGCAGAAGAAATTTCCGTCACTCAAAAAACGACATGAAAAAAGTGAGTACCAGGAAATTAGAATGTAAGTGGAGGTCGCTCAGTTTTGAATTTTAGTACAATATTTCGCCACTAGAGGTCGACCAATAAGTTATGGCAGAGCTAGTGTTGTTGTTTTTATGTCATGTATTGTATAGTCAGTTTATAATAAAATAAACAGGTCAAGTGTGTGCTAGTGAGCACACAGCGAGGGTCCGTAGGCCACACTATATAGTGTTTAACTGTAACGTGTATACCTAAACAGTGTTTTTTCAAAATGCTAAAAACTTACTTTGAACCATTCTAAGGGTCTGATATTCTCAAATAACACTCTGATAAAGTATTTTTTTGCCACTGAACCGGACTACAACCATATAAATACATCGAAAAGACCGTATTTTGTCAATAAAAAATAAAATAATATTTTTTTCGAAATTTCCAACAAGTGGTATCTTTACTTTTGGTCGAAGAATGTTCAGGAATTTTTTCAGATTTTTTGCACTTCACATAAGCGAGATAGAGGGGGGGGGGGGACACATTTCACACCCACTTCAAACTTGCCTACGCTCGCCCTATCAAAGTTATATCCAAAGAATTATATATTTTTGTAATCAGCTCGACGTACCCTTTCATATGATACCCCTCACGGTGTCGAAAAAAAAAAAAAAAATTTTAACCCTTAAGTTTTTTACCCTAATTTTTTTGAAAAATATTTTTTTTAAGTCGCTATATTTTTAAAATATGTGGGTAGGTACAAGACACATACATGCCAAATTTCAAAGTGATCGAACGAAAGGTGTAGCCGTGAAAGCACGCGAGAGGACGGACGGACAGACACACGCAGGAAAATATAAGGGTCTTTGGTTTTGCCTTCGGACCCTAATAATAGACCACTGTCAAAAAACTATTTTGTTTTTTCAGTACTATATTTGGCCACCTGGAGTCAACACAAATACATATTCCCATGATTGCAAGTTTTTCTACAAAGTGGAGACATTTTTTTCCAAACTCTTGCGCTTTTCTCCATGATTTGGATCTACAATCTGTTCCAGATGAGTTTTAGTGCGTTGACAGCGTGGGAAAGTCAAAAAAATGGAGTGGGGAGCCAATGAGAGCTCAGGATTTTAAGATCCTAAATTCTCATTTGCTCCACCCTATATTTTCGATTTTACCGCGCTGTCAACGCACTAAAACTCATTTGGCACAGACTATAATTTCAAATCGATGGGATAATTAAAATTAAACAACTGGAACTAGTTTGGTGTATCATCCACCAATATTTAGGTGGATCAAATATCCATGTATTTCATATAGGAAGTTAGTTCATAAGTTTTAAACCAAATAATATTTTGTCAAGGACCTGAGAAAACGTGGGTTTAGATGAGTTTAAATACTGAATCGCAATGAAATTTAATTACTACAACAATCTGAAGGATAATTTTATTGATTTGTAATCGAATACACCAAAAAAATAATATTTTCGTTATTAAATTGTTATTCATTTATGATGTTAAGGATCTTTTGTAAAATTTACTTTTTTCTGACAACTTTGTAAAAAATAAAAAATTCAATATTCTTCTAATTCTAAATAATGCTTTTAGAATGACTTCTACTACCTAGAATGATGCTTTTTTTGCTATGATTATTGATTATTGATTATATCCTTCGGTTTTAAGACTGTTCTATTTGGAGTCCCCTTTATTTCCTATGGTTCCTTATCAGTTAAAGATCTATTTTTAATCTTAGTTTTTATCTATTCCTTAATTTTCTTAATGACTTCATTTTTTAATTCTTTCTTTGCGAATACCATTTATTCTGCTTTCTTGTTGCATAGATATAAACCTATCATTTAGCTCTAAATTCATTGGGAAGATGAAAGAATAACTTGTAATTCATACATTCAAATTAACAAAGAATTGATTTGACTTCTGAAGAATAATTGACTAGGTCAGGTAAACTGGTTTAATTTCTTTATGTTTCCTCTGGCTCAATACAATTTTACAAACAAAGTTAAGAAATTTCAATTGTTTTTCTGTAATTGATTAAATTGATAACAACTAGTTTCTCTAATATCTATTTTTTTTGGTTTATTTTGTTTAGGCATCTATTGTCAAACCAGTTAGCCACTATCGAAAAAGGAGCGTTTCAAGATTTGACACATCTAGAAAGACTGTAAGTTCTTATATTTTTTTTTCAAATCTTTATTATTGTGATTGGTGTGGGGTAACATTTTTTTTATTTATTAACAGATTTGTTTATTGGTTGTTTCGACTGAGATTTTGTGGTACCACTTCATTATATGACTATAAAGCTTTATAAAAAGTAACACAACTATATTGTTCCTTTTTATTAACTTCTCTAGTCATATTTATTTGTTTTCTGCTAACATTTTTCATGCAGTATCTAAAAACATAGCATTCATTATTCTCCCCCTATCTGGTTTATCTTCTTTTAATTTGCCCGTCCGTCGATAAATAAAATCAGCTTTTTCATTCATGCTTTTTCCCTTTCATCATTGGCCTCTCTGTTTATAATTTAGGCCACACACTTTTCAATCAATCAATCAAGTGTTGTTTTAATTCATTCATACTTCCCTCCTACTATTGATTTTCTGATGGTAATTATGTTACCAAGATTTACTCGTGCATCGTTAACCGGAATTGCCTTATTCATTCATTTATCCACCTCCTGTTATCGTGTCTACAAAAAAGAAAAAATAAGATGTATTTTTAAGTATTCAAAATCTGATTCCTAATTTGAATGCGGTTGTAAGTTTTCATTAATGTAGTCTGTACAGAGTGTTCTGCTCCCAGTTATAAATACTTCAGGTCATACTTGACTTAAAAGGCAGCAAAAAATGTAGAATAATAGACTATGTATTTTTTAGAGTTATAACCTAAAATTAAGTAATCAAAAATCGTCTACTTTATATCTATGTTGCGATGCGAGTGACAGAACCTGGATTTATTAGTTTTGATGTTTATGTTTACGTTGTCAAGTTTGAAAAGAGTTGAGTTTGATTATAATAATTCGAGTGTATAAGAAATATATAGTTTTTTATGATATGTTCTCTAAAGTGTTTGAGTTTTAGTATTGAGTTTTTAGCCTTCTAGGGAACATATTTAGTGGCGACCGTGAATCAGAATTATTTTTTGGCAACCTTGGAAAAATTTTGACAGAAAAATCGGGAGAAATTCGTGTTTAGAAATATTTTTTTAAAAAAATTATTATTGGTTTCTTTATTATTTGATAATGGAAAATATAAAGAAGCAAAGAGCAGGGGTTAGAGCCACTTTTACCAAAGCGGCTAATCGGCTTAAGGCTGAGTTGGTAAAGCCAGAAGTAGAGATTACGGTCATAAGTGGTTACATGACGGAAAAATTAATTAGAATTGATTATTGTAATGTAAATTAATTAGAATTGTAATGTCAGCTCTCTTATTTCTTTAAGTCCATAACGAATTTTCCCTGTTTATCCAGGCTAACACCGTAGTTGAATCACTCCAAAATATAACATCCACTCCTAAATTCTTGTTCACAGTCACCGCCAATCTAGCCCCGATTACTGCACCTAATAGTTCTAGCCTTGGTATGGTGATGTTTTTCTTAGGGCATATTCTAGATTTCGCAACTACGAACGTCGTAATAGCTCTCTTATTCACACCTTCAATTCTCATAAAAATTGCACAAGCATATGCCGTCTGACTAGCATCACAGAAAACATGTAATGTTGCTCCCTTTAGTAAGGAACCTCCAAACCACCTTGGGATTCTTATTTCTTTCAATCTATGCAATTCTCCAAACCAGTTCTTAAATTTTGTCTCTACTTCTTTCTGTACGGGTGCATCCCAATCCGTTTTGCCTTTACATAACTCTTGCAGCCATAACTTCGGTCCAATAGTAACCGGCGCTGTCAGTCCTATAGGGTCAAATATATGATGGACTGCTGATAAAATTACCCGTTTAGTTATTTTACTCATGTCAAATTTTTCTACCCAGTCCATTCTTAAACTCATCCAATCCTCTTTTTTATTCCATATTAGCCCTAGCACACTTGTGACTGGATCCCCTGTTAGACATGAATTATCATTATTGTACTCCCAACTTCGCAAGTCAAAACCTCCATTCTTCATAATTTCACATGCTTCTTTCCGATAATCGTCTAACTCCTGTTCTGTAGCAACACTGACCACTGCATTGTCCACATAAAACCCGTTACCTAACATCTCCAATACTTTCAATGAACAATGAAAAGCACCCCTTTGTACCGCTTCACTGATCTTCTGTAAATGGTGTTTAATAGTCGCAGCTAGAAGAAAAGGTGAACAGATAACTCCAAACACGACTCTTGCATGTCGAAATTCTACTATCTTGCCATCGCTGTCGTACCAGAAAAATCTTAGAAAGTCTCTGTCACTGCGTCTAATACTTATTTGTAGAAAAGCTTTCCTAATGTCTGAAATGACTCCGATCTTCCCAGCTCTGAATTTAACAAGAATACCGAATATATCTAACAATAAGTTGGGTCCTCTTTCCAAACAATCATTTAATGATGGGCTCTTACCTGCTTTTGCGCTTGCATTGAAAACTGGCCTTATCTTGGTCGTCAGACTACTTTCCTTTACTACATGCCTATGTCCTAAGTAGTGCCCGAAGTTCTTCAAGTCTTCCTCTGGTACCTTCTCAATAATATCTTCCTCTAACCACTCTTTGAAAACCTTATCATAACAATCATATAGTCCTTCCTCCTTAAGCTTCTTAGTTACTATATGAAGTCGCCTAAAAGCACCCTCTCGCTGACTCCCAAGTGGTGGATGATCCTCTTTCCAAGGTAAGTGGATCTCATATCTTTTTTTCTCAGTAAACGTTACAGTGTCCTCGAAATGCTTCATCGTAGCTCGGTCGTGTTCATCTTTTAAGTTTCTTCCGACCGGGTCTTCTATACCCAAAACATCTAATCGCCACAATGTTGATATATCAGCATCTGATACAGTCTGAGAAAACAATGCTGCCACTATAGCGTTCTCGCCCCTTCCTTTATCTGGCACCTTACCCAACATTGTCCAACCCAATCTTGTTTCTACTGCAACCAAACCTCCATCCAGCTCATGTTTTTCTCCAGTAAGAAGTTTACCTGCGATATCTGCTCCAATTAGCACTTCAATTGGCCTGATTCCTTTCTGGCAATCTGTTATCAGCACACCTTTATTAGCTAATTCGTCAATCCATGGTCCAGCTGGAATTGCAGGTACTTCACTACAGATAACGTTTTCATCAAATACCTCAAAATTGCACCTATATTCTCCATCTAAACTCGCGGTATGAAGTCTGTATACATTGTGTTCTTCTATCTTTTCAGAACCACCAAAAACACTGTGAATTAAATTATTTCTTCCGATAGATGACAACCCCAACCTTTCCGCTGAACTTTTTATTATGTACGATCTGCTAGAGCCTGTGTCAATTAGTGTCCGAGCCCTTACTTCTTTATCATCATTGATCAGCTTAATCATAAGGGTTTGTAGGACAACAGTCGTTCTATTACGCAAACTGAGTAAAGAGATGTCTTTTCCAACTTTTTCGTTCTTTGCTCCACTAGAAACTAGAGCCTCGCATAACAAAGGATAATGTCGCCTCCCACAAACTACACATTTAACTGCTGCTCTGCAAAATCTCGCTGTGTGCCTACCCCTTAAACATACAAAGCAAACTCTACTTTTCATTACCATGGCTTTACGTTGTGCTACTGACATCTGCTGGGCCTTTAAACAATCTCTGCTTTCATGCAGCTGGTCACAAAAAATACAAGTTTTTTCCGGTGACTCCTGTCCTTTTTGCTTCTTCCCCGGCACTGAAGATGATGTTGTATGAAGACTTGCCGCCGTTGGTATATTTGACATCACTTGTGTCTCCGCCGTCTTCTTTGCAGTCAATACCTTGAGTCCTTTCTCGGAGTCTGAAGTAGAAGAAGATTGTCCAAAACCCTTCATAGCCATCCTAATTCTTTCTTCTGCTTCGACTTCTGCTCTCAAGAACTTCATCAACTGACTAAGCAAAGTTGGTGATTGGTATTGTTCTTTATTAACCTCTGATGTCAGCTGAAACTGAGACGACGCTCGTTGCCACGCTCTTAATGTTTCTTCGGGTAAGCTCGACTCAACGAGTGGTAGTAACATAGCCGCATACTTATCACTAGTTACCTCCACAGGAATGGCCACATTCTAATTACACTGTGGTGGAAGAAGAAGTATCGGCGGAAAAGAAGAAAATCGTTGTATCGGCTGCCAACAAAGAGGGAGATTTGTGGTATGAGAAATACTTATCAAATTTTGGTAAATTAGTTAGAGTTACAGCGTGGATGCAGAGATTCATCGGACGGTGTCAGAAAAGTAATGTTAATGTAGGAGCAATGACAGTGGATGAATTATTTGAAGCAGAGAAAATTTTATTTAAATCGATGCAAAAAAGTTTTTGTGTAAACGATGAGAGGTTAAAGTCTCTGACAGTATTTGAGGACGACACAGGGTTGCTTCGTTTGAAAAGCCAGGTTTCAAACCGAGAGGACACACTGGGGTTTAGAATGCCTATTATACTAGCAGCGTGCCCACTCGTTTCATCCCTTATCATGTACAAACATAAGAAAAATCTTCACGTAGGAGTCCAAGGATTGTTATGTATACTTCGAGAAGATTTTTGGATTATTCGAGGAAGAAAAACTGTCAGAGGGGTTCTAGCGAAGTGTAATATTTGTCGAAGACATAGTGAGAAAGGGCCACAACCACCTTCTCCCCCACTCCCTCTAGATCGGGTCAGAGAGGCTACAGTGTTTGAAATAGTTGGCGTAGACTACGCTGGGCCATTTCATCTAAGGGGAGAGCAAAAAGCGTGGATGGTACTGTTCACTTGCGCAGTTTTTAGAGCGATTCATCTAGAGGTTGTTTCAACGCTTGCTACAGAAGGGTTAATTCAAGCATTAGGAAGGTTTATAGCACGTAGGGGACGTCCTATTATCATCTATAGTGACAATGGAACAAATTTTGTAGGCCTGAGAAATGCGTTGTCGAGAATCAAGTGGGAGCAGATTGATGGATTCTGCACAAGTGAACGAATAAAATGGAAATTTAGTCCTCCTAGCGGAGCTTGGTGGGGAGGATGGTGGGAGCGGCTAATCGGGCTAGTAAAAAATCTGCTGCGGAGAGTGCTGGGGCGGGCAGTGCTTGATTACGAAGAACTACTCACCCTGTTATGTGATGTCGAGTCTGTTATTAATAAACGTCCCTTAACATATCTATCCGAAAAGGCGGAAGACTTAGCACCTTTAACCCCTTCTAGTTTTTTGCTAGAAATCCGGGAAAGTGGTGTGCCTGATCTAGACCACATTGAACGGGTGGATCTAGGACGACGATTCAAGTATAGAGTCCGGCTAGTGGAAGATTTGAGGAAACGGTTCAGGACTGAGTATTTGGGACAGCTCAGAGAGCGAAAAGCTAGACCGGATACTCCCCCCATCCAAGTTGGGGACTTGGTCCTGGTAGGGGATGACAACGTTAAGAGGAGCAGCTGGCCTTTAGCAAGAGTTACAGAGACGTTGCCAGGGCGTGATGGCCGAGTACGAGTTGTTAAATTGAAAATGGCAACTGGGGAGCTTATACGACCAGTAAGGAGGCTTGTGAAGCTTGAGGTCGACGGAGAGGAGCAAGAAATCCTTAGAGAGAAGTCAGGTATTGTAATATCATAGTCTCCACCGGAGACCAGATTTCGCCTGGTGGAGGATGTTGCGATGCGAGTGACAGAACCTGGATTTATTAGTTTTGATGTTTATGTTTACGTTGTCAAGTTTGAAAAGAGTTGAGTTTGATTATAATAAATCGAGTGTATAAGAAATATATAGTTTTTCATGATATGTTCTCTAAAGTGTTTGAGTTTTAGTATTGAGTTTTTAGCCTTCTAGGGAACAATCTAAAATAAATTAATTTATTCTTGAACTGCTTTACAGCGGGCTGAACAGAATCTCTGAAATAGGAACATTATTTGTTTCTTATAGAGAAAAAGTTGATCTTTAAAATGGTTGATGCCACAATGCTTCAGCAATTATAGTTTTTGAGTAATAAAATGTTTTTAAAGACAAAGTAGACTATTTTTTGACTACTTAATTTAAGGCTATAACTTCATGAAAACGCATGTCATGAGCATCATATTCATACCATCAATGTAATCAGCTTTATAACTATGTGAAATAAATTATACAACGATTGTTTTATCAACAATATTTATTTTGGCGGTAACTAGGTAAGTTTGCTTAACTTGGTAAGTTAACTCGATCCTTCATCCCCGTAAAAATCAGATAGTCGAGAGAGATTGCCACATTGACTCATTGGGGATTGCAGTAAATTTCCATAAATTATACCGTTGTTAATAAAGTTTTTCTGTGTCAAATATATATTTCCTAGTATTTTTTTTCCGGTAGTGATTTTATTGATAGTTTCGTGAGTATATAGAAATTTTAGGGATAAAGGATCGTGATCATGTACAAGCATTAACTATTTGGATTTAGTTAAATCTCTTAATTGTTATTCAAGTCAGTTTAGAGTCCCTAGACTTCGTACTGAAAGATAAAACTGTTTCTCAATAATATTACGAATATAGTGACTTCTAATTCCACTTTTATAGGTATGAAGGATATTATATTCCTTTATCGAGGCACCATTCTTTTCACTATAATTTTGTCAACACAAACCTGTCATCTTTTTTTCATTATTACTTTCATCATATTCTTTTTAATACAAACCTTTATCATAATTACCTTTATCATATTTAATGCTTTCATTATAATTGCTTTCAACACAACCATTTCATCGTAATTCATATCAACATAAGCCTTAATAAAATAAAATGAAGTCAATAAGAGTTTTTTTTGGCAGCCTAATATTGCATCGATCATTAGTTCTACAGGTATTATAATGCTCACATCGCCATTTCAACGTGACTGATAATAAAGTTTTCTCACGCGTCTGTAAAGCCGCAATAACAATCACCCTTTATCTATAATTGTCTTTTAATAATAAATTAGTGGAATCGATTTATTAACTGTCTTTAAAATGACCAGGGTGTAAGATTAATTGACATGATTTAATGTCTACTATACTCTAACATGTCGTTACATCCGTATTCTGCTAAGCCTACGGTTTGTAAATCTATTGTCAACAGGTGCTAAAAATCAATTGAACAAGGGTGGTATTTAGAAGCCGATTTCCCTATTTGAAAGTGTAATTCAATCACTGATGCAGGGAATTAAAATCAACGATTGAGTATTATTATCTATATGTGTGTGTGTATGTATGTATGTGGAATTTTTATTACAAATTTAGTTTTAGTGTTTGGTTGATATTATAAGTTATGGAATATCGTTACTTTCTAGTTTGGCTCTTATATTCGTTCTCTAAATCCATTTCACCCTTGTGATGTCTTTTATCTCACCCTTATTACTCTCTCTTTTATCTCACACTACCTCGTTTACTTTTTTTTTACGTCGTTCAGCTTTTTTTCGTGTTGCTCTTTGTCTTCTGTCTACACTGTCGCTAAGGAGGCAAAGAACCCTTATTTATTTAGCCTCTCCCTAAAGTAAATATCTGGCTGGAGGTGGCTGTTCCAAAAGGGTAGGCTTTGGAAAGGCGCCAATAACTGATAAAGTTTCCTGGGCGGGCTTGATTTAGCGAGTTTTCGATAAAACTTAGTGGACGGCTCGGAACGGGGAAGGAAAAAAGGGCCCCGCGGCGTCCATGTCGTCCTCTAACTCGATGTTCTGGGGAATTGGTTGCCCTCGGCAATCCCCTGAGATTTTTTTTTTCACCGTACACTTGTCCCATCGTGTTTTCGATGCTTTACTTCCCTACTATGTTATTTGTGCATCTGCTCTAAGCGTTTCTTTGACACGTAACACGATTTTTCCAGTCATCTATTCCTTTGCTTACTATCCTTCTTTTTTACCTCCGATATACTCAATGTATACACTCATCTCCTGTCCACAGCTGATTCCGCTTCGAGAGACCTACCTCGTAGATTGTAACATCCATTATCACCTTACAACTTGATTTCAATTCATAAAAGAATTGCATTTGCGGATTAAATAAAAAAAGGACGATGCTTAAATCATTTTATTATTTATATACCAAGCAAGATTGACTGTCAAAAAAGGTCAATGAATTATCTTTGATTAAGTTTCCTCAAGTAGGATTTTTTTTTTCTTAAAGCTTTTTTGTATGTTAGTGGAATAATTCCAATATTCCATATTTACTAAAAAGATAAATGGGGAGAGTAGATTGTTTTATTGGATTTTTTTTTTTTTTTTTTCAGTGGGGTAAAAAATGACTAGTTTGTAACAAACGGCATTCTACGATTCAACCCACTCCCTCAACCACGCAGTGATAAAGTGGTGATGACGTAATATAACATACAATCAGTATAAATTGATTAACTACATAATGTCAAGACAATTTACCAGCCATTGTCTAATGTCTACCAACTGTGTAAACAACTGTGTAAACTTACCAACGTGGCTCTGCTTATTATAGTCGGCTCAAATTTATTGATTTTTTTGTAGGTACCGTAGACAAAACCTAGGACCGTTATATTTTGCTGCGTCTGTTTGTCTGTCACCTGCTCTCATGGCTACACCTTGTGTCCGATCACTTTGGAAATTTGGCATATATGTGTACCCACACATTTTAAAAATATAGCGACTTAAAAAAATTTGGGTAAAAGAACTTAAGGGGTTTTTTTTTTTTGGACACCGTGTGGGTATCATAATATAAAAGGGTACGTTGAGGTGATTACAAAAATATATAATTTTTCGTTATAAGCTTTGATAGGGCGAGTGTAGGCAAGTTTGAAGTGGGTGTGAAAAGTGTCCCCCTCCCCATTCTATCTCGCTTATATAAAGTGCGAAAAAATCCTAAACATCCTTCGATCAAAAGTAAAGATACTACTTACTGGATATTTTTATTTTTAGGGTTCGTAGGCAAAACCAAGGACCCTTATATTTTCCTGCGTGTGTCTGTCTGTCCGTCCTGTCGCAAGTTTTAAGTGGGTGTGAAACGTGCCCCTCCTCTATCTCGCTTATGTGAAGTGCAAAAAATCTGAAAAAATTCCTGAACATTCTTCGACCAAAAGAAAAGTAAAGATACCACTTTTTGGAAATTTCGAAAAAAATATTATTTCATTTTTTATTGACAAAATACTTTTTTTTATAACTTTGATCATTTCTATGTATTTATATGTTTATAGTCCAGTTCAGTGGCACAAAAATACTTTATCAGAAGTTTGTTTATGTGTTTTGAGAATATCAGACCCGTAGGATAGCTCAAAGTAGGCTTTTTATCATTTTAAAAAGCCCCATTAATAAATACTACTTAAACAATACAGTGTTGCCTACGGACTCTCGATGTGTGCTGCCTAGCACACACTTCACCTGTTTATTTAAATTACTGTTTTTTAGCCCGGATAACTTCAAACTGGCTATTATGTAATAATAGTAAATATATTTGTCACAATGTATTTTAAGTTTTTTTTAATTAATGCGTTAAAATAATAAATAAAAAAATAAAGAAGCATATTATATTTATCTGATGTCCCATATACGATTGCTATAAATACACGCATTTAACTTACAAATATTTTTCTCCAACTGTCGTCAGAGGATATTTTTTTTTTTAAATTATAGTTACTTAAATGATTTTTCAAGAATTCATCACTTTAGTTTTTTATCCTAATTTACAATTAAGACCATTTTGCTTAGATGAATGACGATTTAATTGATTTATTATTTACACATATATAAGAATTCTGTTTTTCAATTATATTCTTTATTTATTTTATATATGTATGCATTTGTGTATACATCGACTCCACTCAACTCAGGGTTTAGGTTAAATGAAAACTTCAAGAATTCACTTAAGCCTTCAAATCTCGGCTGCTTATATTGAGTTATCATTCAAGGAGAAAACTAAAACAGTTAATTCAAGAAAAGACTCATTATAAGTATGAGAGAAACAGAGGTTTGAAAAATGATCATACAGAGTAAAGTGAAATAGAATGGTTATGCGTAAAGTCTCACATAAATAGGGTTTTGTTGGTATTGTGATCATGAAATTAGTTAGAATAAGGGGGGGGGGGGGGGCGTTCGTTCTATTTTATTTTGTTGTTTATTCTATTTCATGGTCGCCTATTGAACAATAAATAAACAGGTCAAGTGTGTGCTAGTCAAGTCAGCACTCAGCGAGGGTCCGAGGGTCCGTAGGCAACACAGTATTGTTTAAGTAGTACCTATTTATGTAGCTTTTTAAAATGCTAAAAAGCCTACTTTGAACTATTCTATGGGTCTGTTCTCAAAACACATAAACAAACTTCTGATAAAGTATTTTTTGCCAGTGAACCGGACTACAAACATATAAATACATCGAAAAGAGCATATAGTTATGAAAGAAACGTATTTTGTCAATAAAAACAAAAATAATTTTTTTCTCCAAATTTTCAAAAAGTTGTATCTTTACTTTTGGTCAATGAATGTTAAGGATTTTTTTCAAAATTTTTGCACTTCACATAAGCGAGATAGAAGGGGGGGGGGGGGGGGGCACACCAACTTCAAACTCACGTTCGCTCGCCCTATCAAAGTTATATCCAAAAAAGTATATATTTTTGTATTCAGCTCAAAGTACACTTTCATATGATAACCCGGTCATGACAACACGGTCTCCAGAAAAAATAATTATTTTTTTTATCCCTTAAGTTTTTTTACCCTTATTTTTATGAAAAATATGAAAAATATTTTTTTTAAGTACTCGCTATATTTTTAAAAAATAAATGTGTGGGTAGGAACTATACACATATATGCCAAATTTCAAAATGATAGGACGAAAGGTGTCACCGTGAGAGCAGGCGACAGACAGACTGACGGAATGACAGACTCGCGCAGGAAAATTCCTGCGTCGGAAATTTCCTGGGTCCATGGTTTTGCCGACGGACCCTAATAAGGGGGTTGTTCCATTTATATTACAGCTTAGGGCATGCAATTATGTATAGAGTTTTATGGTTTTTAGTGCAGGGCTTGATAAAATAAAAATAAAATTTGTTTTTTAAATCAGTGTAAAATATTTAAAGATATAATTTATGATCTAACAGACGTAACCTCTACTCTGGCTCATCTTGTCAACCCGTCGTCAGTATAATACGCTTTGGATTTGAAATAATTCCTTACAATCCAACGTAGCTCTGATCTCGGTTATCTGATGCAGCCGTGATCCAAGTATTCCATCACTGTCAAACCTCGTCCTAACCCTTGAATGTCGTTTTCTTGTCTCCGATCTAATGTACTCTGGTCTAAACATTCCTAGACAATTAAATGACAAATGTATCTCTGATAAAAGTACTTCGGTGTAAGATGTTCTTATGATTCAAAGATGCTTTGGTTGTCCGTTGTTAGCTTGTCATCTAAGAACCTCTCCGATTGTTGGACCTGAGGGTCTTAAAGTTTCTTCATTCTCAAGATTGCTTCCTTGCCTTTCCTTACATTAATCTCATTTAAGAATAGATTAAAAATATTTTTTAACATTCCTAGTCCTAGACAATTAAATGACAAATATATCTCTGATAAAAGTACTTCGGTGTAAGATGTTCTTATGATTCAAAGATGCTTTGGTTGTCCGGTGTTAGCTTGTCATCTAAGAACCTCTCCGATTGTTGGACCTGAGGGTCTTAAAGTTTCTTCATTCTCAATATTGCTTCCTTGCCTTTCCTTACGTTAATCTCATTTAAGAATAGGTTGAAAATATTTTGATATAGATCCAGACTAAGATATTCTCTCTAGTAAGAAACAGAACTCGTTGGAAGCTAAGCTGCTCCTGGAAAGGCTAAAATTTCCTTGTTTCCTCATAATTTTACACATATAAAAAGGATCTAGGCTCCTCCCCTTCTTTTGAAGTGATTTCAGGTTGCCATCGTCCTTTTCAATACATTTTATAATTACCCTCTATCTCACCGGTTTTAAACTTTATATTTGGCTACTAAATATTATAGTTTAAATTTTTATTATCAAATATAACATATTTTATATAATATATTTATATTATCAAATATACATGAAGGAATCGGCGTAGCTTAGAGATTAGCGTACTTACAAATCTACCTGAAAGAAAGGTCAATACACGGACATATCTGATGAGTTTGAAGCTCAGAGAGGTGATGCATGTTTCACACTGATGATCACATCGAGTAGATGAGTTAATTGCCGGATCCCCGTATCTGTAATAATCTAATGATCGGGACGTAAAAAATATATCTATAAAAGAGGTAGGGAGAAAGATATTAAAACAGATTAAAACTTATTTTGCTAATGTTAATGGATTTGTTTGTGCATCTGTTCGTCCTCCGTAGTAAAGTCATTGGTCTGGAATATCAGGGGTCCGCGATTCTATTTCCGTCGCCGGGGGTGCTCTTTAATGCTATTTTTATGGTATTAAGTGTAATCAGCTTTAACTTTGAGTTTTGATCATAAATAAAGTCATCTTGTTTTAATATAAAGTTCCTTTTACCCTTAGAGCCTGTACAGCAGTCGTGTATATACAGGGTGGGTATAATATTAACCAATAATTTTCGGTGGATAAAAATATTTAATTTTATGTTCATGTTATATATCTATTTAGATATTAGACTCCGATATATATATTGTTTCTTTTTCGTCCCGATCAACACATCATTAGACAGGGGTATCCGGCCATTTTACTCATTTACTCGACGTAATCATCAGTGTAAAACATGTCTCACCTCTCTGGGATTCGACCTCACCAGATATGGTAGTGTTTTGACCTAGGTTTCAGGTGGAATAATGTTGTGAATACGCTGACCACTCAGCTATTCCGGTCCCCTCTAAAATATAAGAGTAGAAATGTGAATAAGTTAGAATTTAAGATAAAGTAGCTGCCTATCTGGTTGACCGTACTTTAAAGTTTTAGTATAAAATGTTCTAAAGATTAGTAAGAAAGAGAAGCTAACTGACGTGAGATAATAATAAGAAATTCATGTACACTAAGGTTGAAGCTTTTTCGTGTGTTAAACTTGAATCCTTGTTCCGACTCAATTTATCTAAAAGCACAGAAATGTAGTCGGATGTAGTGGAATGTAGCTAAAGCTAAAATATTCAATTTCAATTGTTTATTCTGCTGATCTACAGCTCAGAATATATTTTCCTCCCATTGTCATTTTGTTCTGATCACATATCTAAATATTCCAATGTTTCGAGATTGAGATATATATATATATATATATATATATATATATATATATATATATATATATATATATATATATATATATATATCCTCATTTGTTTATGTATCTGAGTATTATTCAATTCTTACTTTATTACATTATATTGAAGGTAGATAAGAAAAGAAAACACTTTTACTTGATCAATAATTTTATTGTCAAACCATAAATACATTTTGACTTACATACCGGTTTCGACTTATTCAGTCATCGTCAGTGTAAGTACACTGATGTAACTACACTGACGATGACTGAATAAGTCGAAACCGGTATGTAAGTCAAAATGTATTTATGGTTTGGCAATAAAATTATTGATCAAGTAAAAGTGTTTTCTTTTCTTATCTACCTTCAATATGAGTAAATACCATAAAATCTCAATCAATACTACTAACTTCATTTATTACATTAGCTACAATTAGTAAGCCCAAACACATTAAAATGTATATCAATCAACACTCCAAGACACTTATATTTTAATTTGTATTAAGTTTTTAAAATCTTTTTATTAAATTTATAGGGTGTATATTTAAAGCTGAAAACTGAAAAAAATAGTTCCTATAAACATATTGCTTCAACAGCTTCGTTTTCCAGATATTTGGAAGAAACCGTTTTTTGACGTTCATCCTTTAAAATTACCATTAAACAGTTTGAAGTCTACCTTGTAGAGTAGAGCATCTAGTTCTCCGTCGAATGTGACCAATCCGTACTTAGTATAACAAAACCCTGATTTTTAGAAAACTTTCAAAGTTCTACATCTCTGTTACTTTATTTAGTTAATTCATTAAGAAAACTTCCATCAACGCTATAATTCCTGAAGAATTTAATTCAGTTTTTTTGGGTCCGTAGGCAAAACCAAGGACCCTTATATTTTCCTGCGTGTGTCTATCCGTCCGTCCTCTCGCGAGGTGTCACGGCTACACCTTTCGTCTAATCACTTTGAAATTTGGCATGTATGTGTCTTGTACCTACACGCATATTTTAAATATATAGCCTTAAAAAAAAATTAGGGTAAAAAAACTTAAGGGTTAAAATTGTTTTTATTTTTTTTTCGAAACCGTGAGAGGTATCATATGAAAGGGTATGTCGAGCTGATTACAAAAATATATAATTCTTTGGATATAACTTTGATAGGATGAGCGTAGACGAGTTTGAAGTGGGTGTGAATAGTGTCCCCCCTATTCTATCTCGCTTATGTAAAGTGCAAAAAATCTGACAAAAATCATGAACATTCTTCGACCAAAAGTAAAGATACCACTTTTTGGAAATTTCGAAAAGAAAAATTATCCTTTTTTTTTATTGTCAAAATAGTTATTTATGTAACTAGGCAGCAAAATGGAATTTTTCTGACGAATGATTAAGTTAGCCTCCGAGCCGGAGGCGAGGTCAGGCTATGGAAATTAACTGCCGAGGCGAAGCCGAGGCAGGTAATATATTGGATTGACTGCCGAGGCGAAGCCGAGGCAGGCAATATATCAATATGAGGCAGAAATGTTTCCTTTGCTGCCTTGTTGCATACAATATTTTTCCTACTGGCGGCAGAAAAATGTTTCCTATCAATAATATTCATTTCATAATACTTACTTACTTATCAAATACTATTATTGAACTATTCAAATTAAAAAAACAAAAAAACAAGCAACAATATCAAATGTTACAATTATAAAAAATTAATTGACAGAAATACAGTAAAAACAAAACAAAATGATGTTAATAGACGAGCTGCAGTGTTGCCTGTGTTGAATTGTGATTTATTATTTATGATTATTTTAAGACCTACCCTTTTTTTGTAATATTTTTATTTCTTTGTTATCTTTTTACTCCATTCAATTTTATAAATATAACCTATAATAAGTATTTATAAACCTTTTTTTTATATATTCGTAATATTTTTAAGGTAAATTGTTCAAGGGGGAGTTCGATTGTTGACGCCTTACAGTAAACATCGCTCTCTTTCGCTCTCTTTTCAAATCGTAATTTCGGAAGTTCTAGACATTATTTTATTTTGATTTTTTGCAAAAGTGTTCATTTTATTTTAGTTTTTTTATTTGTGAAGTTCTATTTTATTTTATGCGGCAGTTCTTTTAGTTTTAAAGAAAGAAAACTTCTATAGTTTAGTGTATAGAAGCGTTATTCAGAGGAGTGGGGAGTCACGTGCTCCGAGCTTGCCCAGTCTCCGGAGAGGGACCTTCGGTCCCGAGTCTTTCCTTCGATAAGGTAATTCATCAAAACATTGATATCTTTGTTTACGAACACTTAGCGGGTCATTGCCCGCTTTAAATAATATTTCTCTATTATTTTTAATGGAGGAATCGAAATCAGAACCCGAGCCTACCTTTTCAGACACCCAATCGGAGGTCTATTCTGAAAGTGAATTTCTTATGCCTAAAGCAAGAGCCCGCGACAAAAGAAAACAAAAAATAGAGGAAAAGAGAGTTCGCTCATCAACAAGAAGTCCACCTGTCAAAAAAGGGCGCAAACGTTCAAAAGACGAAACAGGTAAAGAAAACAGTATGGAAGTCGCCGCATCTTCAAACGATACGATTAATATTAGAACCGAGGAATCCTCGAATAACATTAACTCTACCGCGACGTCATCACAATTTTTTACCCCGAATCCGTATTCATCTATTGCACCCACAGACAACACTGAGTCCAACATAGAAGATTACAAACCTCCTCCGATATATGTAAGGCAAGTCAACAATTGTTATCAGTTATGCCAGGCTCTAGAGAATAAAGTCGGAAAAGACTCTTTCTCTTGTAAGACCCGAGCTTCGGACGTTGTTTTCTTCTTTAAAACTTCATTATCTTACAGAGACGCGATTCATTATTTAAAAGAAATAAATGCACCACACCACACATATCAAGCCAAGGAGCAGAGAGCTTATCGCGTTGTTTTAAAAAACATTCACCCGTCAACACCGGAAGAGGTAATAAAATCCGAACTAGAAATTTTGGGTTATTCAGTTCGCAATGTAATTAACATTAAACAAAAGGGCACAAAAGAATCACTGCCTGTTTTTTTCATTGACCTTGAACCACGCTGTTCTAAGAATAAAGATATTTTTAAATTAAGAGAGCTTGCATACAGCAAAGTAAAAGTTGAGGAACCCCACGTTAGAAGTGAAATCATACAATGCGCCAGATGCCAGGCATACGGTCATAGTAAAACTTATTGTAACTATACAATGAAATGTGTAAAATGTTCAGGAAACCACGAAGCCAAAAACTGTCCCCTACCGAGAACTACGAACTGTGTTTGTGCTCTATGCGGAGGGGCTCATCCTGCTAATTACAAGGGCTGTCTAAAATACAAGGAGCTCAAAGATAAACAACGTCTTCGAAGACCGCGAGACGTTACAGCACGGAGAGTTGTCCAGCCTAAATCAGTGATTAAAAACGATCAAACCAATGGAAATACGTTTACTAATAATGATTTCCCCTCGCTCAACGCAGCAAATGACAACAGAGAATCTACTGAACAACATGATGAACCCCAAACAGCTCAACCTCCTCAGACTCCCAGAAACTACGCCGGCGCAGTCCGTGGCCATAATACTAGAAACAATATTCCTCCTCCTACTTCCTCAGATGACCTCAACTCACTCTTCGCTTCTCTAAGTAACTTATTTATTGAAGTAAAAAAAATCATAACCCCGTTAATACCGATACTTAAAACCCTGCTATCTACCTTTCTTCCTGCGTTCATCCCTGCACAATGACCCAGAAAAATTTCCTGTCTGTCCTTTTGTGGAATGCCGACGGCTTGAATCAGTTCTCTCACAGGGACGAATTAGACATTCTCTTACACGACAAACGCATAGACATAGCACTCATCACAGAAACTCATTATACAACACGTTCACATGCACACATTACTGACTACACTGTTTACAGGACAGATCATCCAGACAACACAGCACATGGAGGTACCGCAATCTTCATTAGAAACAAAATTTCTCATTACCAAATCCCCACCCAACCAACTGATTCCCTTATGTCCACAGTAGTTAAAATAAACACTACACATTTTAATTTTTCCGTAGCCGCCGTATACTGCCCTCCCAACAAAGTAGTTTCCCAACTCCAACTTAAAACCTATTTTTCCTCTCTTGGACCCATATTCCTTGCCGGTGGTGACTGGAACGCGAAGCATCAGCAGTGGGGCTGTAGAGCGGGAAATCAGCGTGGACCGGTGCTGCTCGATACCGTCTCAACCTCTAACCTCACAGTAATCACACCTAATCAATATACCTACTGGCCATACGATAACACTAAACTTCCAGATCTCCTAGATTTCTTTGTTTCCTCCCGTCTCTCTCACTTCAATTATCAAACTACTGTTCTGAATGACCTTTCCTCCGATCACCTTCCTATTATCCTTACACTTGACGTACAACCCGTTCCTAAAAATACTAAACCTTCCCTTATAACTGGACCTTTAGACTGGGACAAATTCAAATACTTACTGGACAGTAAAATCGACTTAAAAATTCCTTTAAAAACGCCACAACAGATTGACAAAGCAGTTGAATTTCTGACAGTTAGTATACAGCAATCAGTTAAAGACTCGACCGGCCCTGAACTACGTACGGACAGAAAATCAAATTTACCCCCAAAAATTAAGACACTAATAACAGATAAAAGACGTGCTAGAGCTAGATGGCAAATTACAAGAACTATGGCAGACAAACTTACTTACAATAGACTCAACAGACAACTGACATCCTTATTAAAACAATACAGAGCAGATAAATTTGACGCATATACGGAATCACTGACTACTGAAAATAAATCACTATGGACCGCGACAAAAAGAATCCTTTCCTATAAACCAATATCCCCTCCTCTTCGTCTTGACAATGGATCATGGGCCCTGTCTGACGAGGACAAAGCTTCCTCTTTTGCTCAACACCTCTCCTCAGTCTTTACTCCTCACCTTGACGTATCTGATCCTAACCATGATAGCTTAATAGAAAGTGAACTCGCCTCTCCTCTTCAGTTATCTCTTCCTCCTCCAGCTTACCATCCCTCCGATGTGACCCATATCATAAAAGATCTCCCAATTAATAAAGCACCTGGGTCCGATTTAATAACTGCTAAAGTTCTTAAAAATCTACCTAAGAAAGCCCTCCTGTTTCTAACCTATATTTTTAACTCAGTCCTTCGTACCACCTACTTCCCGTCCCAATGGAAACAATCCCTGATTATCATGATTCCCAAACCTAATAAGCCCACTCACCTTTCTTCGTCCTACCGTCCTATTAGTCTCCTCCCTGTAATGAGTAAAATTCTTGAGAAACTCTTACTTCGTCGTATATTTCCTATCCTAGAATCCCACAATGTACTTCCAGATCACCAATTCGGTTTTCGAGCAGCACACTCAACTATTCACCAGTGCCATCGCGTTGCAGACACTATCGCTTCCGCTCTTGAGAAAAAGCAGTATGTTTCTGCTGCCTTTCTTGACGAAGTACAAGCCTTCGATCGAGTCTGGCACCGGGGGCTGCTGTGGAAACTCAAGAGAATCCTTCCCCCAACCTATTATCTAATCTTATCCTCTTATTTGAAAGACAGATCCTTTAAAGTCTCTCAAGGATCCTCTGCCTCCCATTCCTTTCCCATCCTTGCAGGCGTGCCTCAAGGTAGCATTCTAGCTCCTTTCCTATATTCCCTTTACACAGCTGATATCCCGCTTCACCCCAATACCTTCCTAGCTTCCTTCGCCGATGATAAGGCCATCCTCTCAACCAATTCCGACCACCAATTAGCATCCCAATACCTTCAAACCCACCTTTTAATAGTTGAAAAGTGGGCTCAAAAATTGAAAATCAAATTTAACGCCGAAAAAAGTGTACATGTTACGTTCACCCTAAGAAGAGCAACCTGTCCTCCCGTTTTCTTGAACGGTTCCCTTCTTCCTGTTTCTAATGAAGTGCGATACTTAGGACTCTACCTAGACAGAAGACTCACCTGGAACTCACACACACGACACAAACGAACTGACATGAAACGACGCTATAAATTACTCTTACCACTTCTTGACTCTAGATCAAAACTTACATTACAGAACAAACTAACTATCTATAACACTATTATAAAACCTATCTGGACCTACGGACTTGAACTGTGGGGAACTACCAAGCCGTCTAACTCCTACAAAATCCAATCCCTCCAATCAATAATCCTCCGCAAAATCACCAACGCCCCATTTTATGTATCAAACCTCACAATCCATAATGACCTGAATGTTCCTTTTGTCCAAGACCTCGCATCCTCTCGCTATAAATCCTTTCACTCCAAGTTTTCCGTTCATCCTAATCCTTTAGTTCGAAACCTAGCCTCAATCACTCTGCCAGATAACCCACACAGGCGCCTTAAGCGTAAGTGGCCACGTGACCTTTTGTAACTCTATTACCCTTTTAACTTTTATTATTAAAAAATTAATAATAAAAAACAAATAAAATAAAAACTGTCATTTAGCTGAGTGTCACTACTGAGTGAATTATCTCACATCATGTGAGCCATGTTCTCTTTATTTATTATTATTATTATTATTATTATTATTATTATTATTATTATTATTATTATTATTAACATTATTATTATTATTCTTACTATTATTATTGTATATTATTATTATTTGTTATTATATTACTATTAGTGTTATTACTATTATATTACTATTACTGTTATTATAATTAATAGCATTATTGCTCTCAGTCGCTTGTTACAAGTTGTATGGAAAAATTGTAGTTGTGACTTAAAAATAAAGAATAAAAAAAAAAAAAAAAAAAAATTGTTCAAATAAGTTAGGTTAAAGATAATATAAAAGAAAAGGTTGTTTGTTTATTTATTTGTAGCGGGGAATGTGGGCGTGGCTTAGCCTGGAAAAATCCTCAGCAAAATACGATTTTGCCGCCTAGGCAGCAAAATCGTATTTTGCTGCGTATTGTAAAGTTTTCTTGAAACCTCAGAGAAATTAAACTTTCATGCCTAAAAACAGTTCAATAATGCGTAATTTTGCTGCCGCTAGTAGGAAATACTTATTTTTATAATTATGCTCTTTTCGATGTATTTATATGTTTTTAATCCGATTCAGTAACAAAAAATACTTTATCAAAAGTTTGTTTATGTGTTTAGAGAATGTTAGACCCATAGGATAGTTCAAAGTATTTTTAGCATTTTAAAAAGCACTACCAATATGTACTACTTAAACAAGCCAGTGTTGCCTACGGACCCTCACTGTGAGCTGACTAGTTTGTTCTTTATCTGTCACTTATATATTCCCTTAGCATAATTTTTTTTATTCGATACCTGTCTTTATATTATTTTCTTTGAACATATCTCTTGACCCTATAATTTGACACACAATATCCTTTGACATCTACTATACATTTTTTTTTACCGTTGCAAAAAGAAAAAAGATTGACACCCATACTACCCCCATTATCACCCCTATACTATTCTAGAAATGGTAATATTTTGCAATGTTAGCATCTCTTTATCCTACGTGTACCCCCCACCCTTTTCACCTTTATATATTAAATTTGACAAGGTTGTTCAACTTTCCTATCTTTATTTTCGAAACGTGGTTAAAAATAATAAATAAATAAGAATAAAATGAAGTAGGAATATACATTTTTTGAATTGACTTTTATTTACACTTAGGACCTAATCATTTCCGTGGAATCAAATTTCAAATCTTAATTATTATATTAAAAATTCCATATTAATTACGTTAATTCAAAACTTAATGTCTTTCACCGCTGTGGTTATCAAAAGAGAATTAAGAGAGCAAATTAGTGGTCTCTACTAAGATTTTGTTGAACTTAATCGTAGTCAGACTTTCGCTTACTGAGGTTTTAATTTTCAAGTTACTGAACTTTTTCAGCTTATTGAAAGCTTCTATATAATACGACGATAGACCATTGTTAATTACCAAAACATTACATCGAAATACAGACTGATTATTTATTAGTGAGATTTAGTTAATTTAAGTATAATAGACTGCCAATTAGTGTGGCACATAGCTTCCTCGCATCCTATCACGTACTTTATTGCTGTATTAACATCAACGTTATATTACTTTATTGAAATATTGTTTAAAATGTGTAAATACTATTAATAGTTTTTAGCGATCTTTAACACTTCATAGCGGTGTCGCTGTTGGTTTTACTAAAAAATTGTATTAGTCTCATTGAATAGATGAAGTTTGATGTTTTTCCCGACCTAAAATTCCAATTTTAAGTTTGAAGTGTACGTCTACGCGAGCGTAGCGCGTGACCGCTTGAACGAATAACGTTGTCCAACAAACTCGTCCTGGACCTTGGTAAAATGAACATGTCTACAAAATTTTATCAACATCGGTCGACATTTACTCAAGTTATCGTCGCACGTTTCAGGATTCACGGACACACTGACCGACAGAGAGACAGACAGACAGACAGACACGGAACCAAAAATGTTCCCTGATGTCTGAAACGGATTTCTGTCTTGGAATTTTTAAAATCGGAGACATAAAACTTTTTCGTTCTCAAAAGTGAACACAATGCTTCCGTTACCTTCGGTAAACTCGGAAGCAAAATATCACAACGTTTACATGTACGACGATAACTTGAGTAAAATTTGACTGATTTAGTTGAAATTTGGTATACATGATCCTTTTATATTAATGCTCAGGCTAAGTTCGTTGGGCAGTGTTATCTGACGCGTTTGAGCGCAACGCTCGCGTAAACGTCAATTTCAAATTATAAATAGAAGTTTTCGGAGGAAAAGGATTCTACTTCTATTTATTCGATGAAAAAAAAAAAAAAAATTACGAATAGATGTTTTCTTAAAACCCCCAGCTCAATCTATACCATTCTAATGCCGATATAGAATGTGGTATGGATTGCAAATCATTTAAATCGGATCTAAACGTTTGAACAAGAGAAAATAACGATTTTATAAATACCTTACGTTCCATTCTATATACACAGTCAGCACTATCCGTTCAAGCGTTCGCGCAGCGCTTCCTTGAAATTTAAAATTGGAATATTAGGACATGAAAAGATTCTTATCTACGATTGATGGATTATAATAAGTAATACAGGAAAAAAATAAAAATAAACTTCCTGTATGTAAGTTCCTATTTCTCTATTGATAAAGATGACATTAATTCATTAGTTGTGTTTTGTGTCGAATTAATTTTTTCAGGAGGCGTATTATTATTCTTCTCATTTTCGTCATAATGACATTAATCACTCATTGTTCTTCACTAATAACACGATATAAACAGTTACTTTAATCAAACAAACTGCAAATTAGTTTTATTAAATATAAATAAACTCGCTAATCGTGCGTTAAGTTGAAGAATTCTATTTTTTAACACACTAGGGCGGAAAAAAGAAGGAATTATGAAACGCGCATGAGCAATGAATACAAGTACGTAAAGACTCACTTTTTACGCATCTAAACAGAGATACAATGTTTATATTTCTAAATCAAATATGTAGATAAAGATTTTAACATTAAATATTCGATATAAATATATATATATATATATATATATATATATATATATATATATATATATATATATATATATATATATATATATATATATATATATATATATATATATATATATATATATATATTTTAGTAAATCCATCAGCGAAACCGCTTTGAAATAATTAAAATCGCTAAATACTTTAATTTTTATCTAAATGTCTAAATAGAGAAAACAGCGTATTTACGATTATCTTACGTTCTAACTTAACGGCTCTCTATTACATCATGCATCCTCTTTAACTAACAAGTCATAAAGATGAACTATTTTCTTGATATTCAATATTTACTGAATTACGCTCGCTTCAATTAAAGAGCCACGTGATGCCATGCCTAGTTATAGTAAGAACTAGTTAATTTTATATTGAAAAATTGTGGAAACTATTTTAATTTGTGCTAGCTCCCTTGACTGATATTTGTTATACGATAATTTAAAATTTAATGGGAAACAAAAATAAATAAAAAAGTCATAAAATCTTTTTTTTTAAGCTTTTATTTAACTTGCAATATTTGTATGTATTTTCGGTTCAAATCTTGCAAATGAATTTTAAAGCAGTTATTCCCAACCGATTGAATTGAAATTTTGCATACACGTTTACTTTGGATGACAATTGTTAGCTAAGTGACGTCATTCTAAAATCCAATATGTCGAACTAGTTATTTTTTAAGCACGCCCACGATATGGTTATCAAATGAAAAGGTTTGCTTTGAAGAGTACAAATAAACGCTTGTTTTTAAACTTTTTTTTACTATTACCTTATTTACAAAAATGTGGCTCTGAGAACTTATAAAATTTGGTCTATTACAAATGTTGCCTTCATGCGTTTAAGCTTTCATGACTTAAATCTAATTAATTCACTTCAGTTGTTGCGTGATAAATAAATTGCTATGAATTAGTCGGCTGTGACATAATTAAGTTCAACATTCCACCTTTGAAAGTTGTCGTTCAATTAAACTGCGTAAAAACGCATATTCTGTGATTACCAATATGTCTGTTTTCACATACACACCTGTGTTTTCAAATTTCAAACACTTACCTGATTCTAATCTGGTAAGTTTTTAAATTATATTTATTTACGATTGATACGAAACATAAACATTTTATCTCTGTTTAGATGCGTAAAAAGTGATTCTTTACGTACTTGTATTCATTGCGCAAGCGCGTTTCATGATTGCTATTTTTTTCCGCCCTAGTGCGGTAAAAAAGATGAATTCTCCACCTCAACGCACGATTAAAGAGTTTGTTTACATTTAACAAAACTAATTTGCGGTTTGTTAAATTAAAGTAACTGTTTATATCAAGTTTTTAGTAAAAAGCAATGAGTGATTTATGTCATTATGACGAAAATGAGGAGAATAATACGCCTCCCGAAATAATTAATTCGGCACAAAATATACAACCAATGAATTAATGTCGTCTTCATCAAAAGAGAAATACGAACTTACGTACAAGAAGTTTATTAATTATTTTTTTCTGTATTTATTATTAAAATTCAACTATTGTAGATAAACTACGGTTCGCTCGTGTGAAAACTGCATTTTGCTTTGCTCGTGTGGTTTTACTACCCTCGCTGTCGCTCAGGTGCAAACTCCACACTCGCATGCAAAATGCTACTTTCCGCACTAGACACGTAATGTACTATTATACATTGCTTCTGTGATGATATATCTATATCTTTTCACAGAAACAGTGTGCAAAGATATACTCTAAAACATAATTTATTCTTTGAGGTATAGTTGTAAATAAATGTCGAGTTATAAAGGAAAATTGTAAAGGGAAGCAATTGGTTACCGTTAATATTTGCTGAAGTTAAAAATCGCTTGACTGATGGATCACAGGCTGTTTGGCTACGTATTATTACTATTTATTATCAACTGTTTTCAATACAGGATTTTTGTTTTTAAATTTATAGTAATTAGTGTTTTAAATTAGCAGGTGTTTTTGGTACTAATTTACTTGGTACCCACTCTATATTTATTTACCACTTATAAATAATTATATGTCTATAAGACAAAGGGATATTTACAGTAGAGTCTTGCTAATCTGGATTTGATGGGACCGAGCACTGTCCGGATCATCGAAAGTCTGGATTAAACGGAATTAGTTTTACTGTTTAGTCTCAACGTAGATTCACTTTTTAAATCTACAAATTGATTCAGGATAAAAAAAAAAATCAAAGTTTATTGATTGTATATTATAAGAATATTATTGAGGTCAGTCTGGATTAACTGGATGTCCGGACTAGAGGGGTCTGGATTTGCGACTCAACTGTAGTTTAAAGAACTGTGGGAAGAAGGAACATCACACTTCTGTTTGTAAGATAATATCACTGTTGTTGATAATATCACTTATTCTAAATAAATATTTAAGACCAGGAAATATTTACACATAAAAGTTATTTTGGGGCTAACCAAGTAAACGAGTGCCTTCTTTTTTAGTGATTTTTTAACGTGGCTCTTGAAAAGTGAGGGCTAAGTTATAGGTACTGGTCCCTTTTTCAGTAAAGCCTTATTATAAACGATTTGAACACGTAAACAAAAATATAAGTAGCTTACCTACAAGATCATTTCCATTCAAAACTTTCAGCTAACTTCGCAAAAAATTAAAAAAAAAAAAAAAAAAAAAAAAAATTCCATCAGCGTATCTACTTTTATTAGGGTCCCCCTATTTTATTACCCTTTTATTTTCCTGCGTGTGTCTGTCTGTCCGTCCCTGCTCTCACAGCTGCACCTTTCGTCCGATCACTTTGAAATTTGGCATATATGTGTATAGTACCTACCCACACATTTTAAAAATATAGCGACTAAAAAAAATTATTTTTCAAAAAAATTAGGGTTAAAAATCTTAAGGGTTAACATATTTTTTAGGGTCCGTAGGCAAAACCAAGGACCCTTATATTTTCCTGCGTGTGTCTGTCCGTCCGTCCTCTCGCGTGCTCTCACGGCTACACCTTTCGTCCGATCACTTTGAAATTTGGCATGTATGTGTCTTGTACCTGCCCACATATTTTAAAAATATAGCGACTTAAAAAAAAATATTTTTCAAACAAATTAGGGTAAAAAACTTAAGGGTTAAATTTTTTAATTTTTTTTCGACACCGTGAGGGGTATCATATGAAAGGGTACGTCGAGCTGATTACAAAAATATATAATTCTTTGGTTATAACTTTGATAGGGCGAGCGTAGGCGAGTTTGAAGCGGGTTTGAAACGTGTCCCCCCCCCCCCCCCCTCTATCTCGCTTATGTGAAGTGCAAAAAATCTGAAAAAAATCCTGAACATTCTTCGACCAAAAGTAAAGATACCACTTTTTGGAACTTTCGAGAAAAATATTATTTTATTTTTTATTGACAAAATGCGTTTTTTTATAACTATGGTCTTTTCGATGTATTTATATGTTTGTAGTCCGGTTCACTTGCACAAAAATATTTTATCAGAAGTATGTTCATGTGTTTTGAGAATATCAGACCCACAGGATAGTTCAAAGTAGGCTTTATAGCATTTTAAAAAACACCATCAGTAGGTACTACTTAAACAATACAGTGTTGCCTACGGACCCTCGCTGTGTGCTGACTAGCACACACTTGACCTGTTTGTTTACTTTTAGAATTATATCGGTATATCGCCAATAATGAAGAATTACTGACTTCTAAAAACCTAAAAAATAACTACTACAATAAAATGTGTCTCAGTTCTCAGTTTTATTAATATCCAGTTTTCGTTTCTACAACTGCAATAAATTACTGCGTTTCTCTACATAGCTTCGAAATGTTTTTTTTTTTTTTTAATAGGAGCACTTAAAGGCATTTTTGTAAACCTGATTTCTAAGGTGTTTAATCTAGTGCAAAAATATGCCAAAGGGGTGGGGTGAAGGTTCCTTTTTGCCCAATCGCTTAAAGTTAGGTTTAAGCTATTGTTAAGAACCTAATTGAGCGAAGGTAATATTTAACCGCTTGGGTCAGACCCCACAGCCTTTCCTATCGACCCCAAAAGTTATACCTGCAATTTGTTAAAGGAAAGGTTCAAAACCCTACAGCAAACCCCATCAATATACTTAATCTCTTGTTTATGTTTTTTTTTTTTTTTTGTTTTTTTTTTGCTAATTTCAGGTGAAGGTGTTCACTAATTTTAAACAAAAGTTAGTTGAATTGTTTGTCAGTGGACAAAAGATCTAATTATTTTTGGTACAAAAAAGAGTGATTTCTTTGCTTTCTACTCTCCCAAACTTCTTGTTTTCAGAAATATAATTTAAAAAATGTAAACGTGTCCAAGAATAGATTTTAGGAATTAGTTGAGGTGTATTCTATTCATATCAAGAAATTGCTGCCCTTATGCATATAAATGAATGGTTTCTCTTTATAAAGTGAAGCGAATGCCAATTTCTGAAAAGAAATTTTTTTGGGTGCGTACTACACGAGGAGTTTATATTACACATAAATACAAATTCATTCCGCGCTGCATTATTTACAACTTAAAGAAGAAAACACATACTTTATAAGCTAGAACCTTTCTAACCATGGCATTATAGCTATAAAGCAAATGCCAAAAATATACATAAAATAAAGAAAAGGAAAAGGTATTTTTTTTGTATCAAACAAGTTCAAAATTAAATTATCAGCGTTTTTTTTTCAACATTTTTGTGAAAAAACTTTTCGTCCGATTTTAATGAAATTTAGGTGGTATGCCATAATTAGCCCATTGCAGGTCCCATATTCATTTTAACCCATTGCTTTCTCTTTTGCATATTCACGAACTTTTCCGAAGAAATTCGGTTGGTCTGTCGGAAGAAGCCCATAGGTGCACATTTCAAATTGAATATTAAATGGCTATGTGCCACACTAAATGACTGAATATTTTTAGATTTTGCATTTTATTATTATATTAGCCAGTCGTCTATCTGGCTTTAATCAAATCAAATGAGTTTTTATTTTATTGAAAATTAGTTACTTTTTGTGTGTAGATTTGTTTATAGGTATTGCAGATTTGATGTCGCTACAAATTGGAAGTAATATATCTATTCGGGCATGTGAAAAATATTTACAATCGCTGCTTACGGGTTTTAGAATTCCTGCGAAATGGTGTGGATACGTGCTTCGATGACCCGCGACGACGAAAATTTTTATCTCTCATTTTATTTCTTCCTCTTTGCGTTTTTTTTTTTTTTTTTAAGTTTAAAAACTAGCTACTGATAAAATTAAAATTTATTCTTGCAATAGAAGAATGAAAAATGCAATACATCAAGTTCAAGTTTCCCCTAACAACTTTGAAAAATTAATGTCATAAGCAAACTTGGGTGCCCTAGAATGCCTTAGGGGATCTAGGTTTTGTCATCATTTTGGGATTTACAGGTTTATAGAACATTTCTCACAATTCCAAGGCAAAATAAAAACAATATTTCAAATCTAAAGGCCGCCATACACGATCAAACATTTTGCGCAAAATGTTTGCGCAACGCAATCCTGATGTCTGGCAAATTTAGGCCATACACGTCAAACATCATGTTTGCGGAAACATGATGTTTGACGTGTGTGGCCTAAATTTACCCGACATCAGGTTTGCGCAAAAAGTTTGATCGTGTATGGGGGCCTTAAATTTTATTTTGTTTTAATAAAAAAATGTCGATGGTTTTATGTTCTTTGTTATTTATAAATATGAGTTACCGTCAATTAAACTTAAAAATTAAAAAGTAAGAATTGCGATAACCTATTTAAAAAAAAAAAAACTTTTTAAAAAACATCTTTAGAATATTTTAATTGGTAAATAGATACTTTATTCAAATTAGGGAAGAAAAAAGAAATCTTAGCGATAAATAATATATAGATTACAGCTTTAAAAATGAATATTCTTCAACACTAAAAAAATATCAAATCACAATCTTAATTATAATATGATGCTGTGTGTGTATTCAATTTCCATAAATATTTTCATTATAAATATTTTATTTAAGCTAAATAAAATAGACTATTTCTTTTAACGTAAATATTCTCTCCTAGAGGTCGACCAAGAAGTCATGGAAATGAGAGGAGTGCGCTAGTGTCGACATGTACAGTCAGTTTTTGATATAATAGACCACGGTCAAAAAACACAGTGTTGTTCTTCTGTTATTAATAATTTTATTTTTGATAACTTCTATATTTTTTGCAACAGGCAACACTGTACCTGATAAGAAATCACTAATAATATACGATAATACCTTTATATTATTATTTATTGATTATTCATAATAATATTCTTTAAATCTAAATCGATATTCTTTTTCCTTAATCTATTTTTTTTCTTCCTCTTTATTTCTGAGTTTGATTTGGATTTAGAACAGTTGTGACTATAGTTCGTGTTGTATAAAAACAAACAAAACAGGAAACCTAACAGATTGGAAACCTTCCTGTTGTTATTCGTGAGATTTGACATAACTGGGCATGTCATACAAACTAGGAATGGTTATTGTCTTAGCACCCGACTGTACTGACTTCGGCACTACTAGGAAGTTCCGATTTTAAACGAAGTTAAGCTTTCCGTTTCTCCCGTGTTCATGACTTCTTGGTCGACCTCTAGAAATAAATAAAAGTTTCAAGTAAAAAAATGAATCTGTTTACATTTTTAATTGTTTTTAAAATGTAACAGTGTTGTCGTTTTATATTAAATTTAAAATATCTAGTGATTGATTATTTTCTATAGTTGTATAAAAAATATTTCTTTATTGTTTATTCATTGCATATAAATATGATAGTCTTTTTGAGATTTGTTTAATTTAAAGTTATACTGTCTACTTAGAGTTTTCACTTATATAGATGTCTGGTTTTAACATATACTCGTATAGTAACATAGAGAAGGTTGTTTGTAAAATAATATAAATGTTTTGTTTATGGATTTAGTTATTCTTAAAAAATGAAGAGATGTAAAGTTCCCTATACACGGTCAAAATATTTACGCAAACATTTTGACCGTGTATGGGGCTGTTTGATGTTTGCGTAAACATGATGATTGAATGGCCTAAATTTACCGGACATCAGGTTTGCGCAAAATGTTTGATCGTGTATGGGAGCCTTAAGAGGATAAATATTGTTGGTACAGAGGCTTTTTGGGTGAAAACGTGATTATATGTTATCTATTTTATTTCTATCGAGCCGTTAAGCCCGTGGCAGCAGGCTAATTTTGTATTAAGAAGAAAAAGTAAAATTAATTAAATTAATTTAGATAAGTTATTACGTCTATTTGAAGACCAACTAATCAAAACAAACATTTATTTTTATTAGAATAAATGTGGTTGCCTTAGCTTAGCAATAACAAATCATTTCGAGTCGGGACACACTCAATTACTAAATGATTAAGCAGTGTTCTCTGCTTTGCTACGGTATGGGTTGTATCGTAGTTTCCAGGTGTTTGGGCTATCTTGCTTATCCTCTCTTCCTCATACCTATATCTCTACACTTTAAGAATTGATTTCCGTAATATTCTAGAAATCTCAAGATGTTTTTAAGCCGAACGTACCCATTTCAATTTTATTTCATTTTTAACATTTTAAAGTATCACTAAAATTTTAAATCCGTTGAAGTCGAAATTCGTTGAATTAACTTAGAGAAAGCATAATTGTATTCCGTTTAAGAGTTGTTTATTTAAGAGAAAGTATTGTGATGGCACGAAAATTCGATTTTGAGAGTTTGATGGATAAATCCACGAGGGAGCCTCGAAGCGTGTAAATTTACACATTTTGAGGCTCCCTGAGCCAAAAAAGTATTTTTTTTTTTAAATGTCTGTCGTCTGTGCAGCTGCGTGGGGCCTAAACTACTATTTTAACGAAATTTGACATACATGTTAGAACAGAAACATAAAACATCATACGCCGAGGTAAAATCAAGAAATGAATTGTAGCCTCCAAATTTAGGGTAGATACCCCCTAAAAACTTCGATAAACGTGAAAAAAAAGTATTTCTCGAAAATGGTTACGACGATATTGATTAAACAATTCTAAAATGTAAATAAATAAGCCATTTATTGATCATACAAATACACATTGAGATATAAAAAAATTCATTATTAAAAGTAATAGGTACTATTTGTATTTGCATTCGAACAAATCAGCAGAACGCTGTGGCAACGATTCTAAAATGTAGTCCATTTAAATATGAATCTAAGCCGTTTACTTATTAAGCTGAAAAAGTGCCTGTATGAGCATAGATTTGATCAAGTTTTCAGCCCCTACTCAAATATATTAATAATTTGTCACTTTTTGCTGTAAAATTATCCCCTATCCGCCTAACTATCCTTTAAGGCTCCGGCCCCGTGCTTGACGGTTAATAAAGGTCTTACTATATTAAAAATAATGTATTTAAGGAAAAGCCATTTTCGTCATATTAAAATTAGTTTTACTTCCACGGTTCCGAAGATTTAGATTAAAATATTCTAAAATTTAGTCCATTTAAATACGAATCTAATCATGAAAGTCGTTTTCCCGTGAAAAAATAGTCCCTGAAAAAATATAATAAATGCGGACAGTGAAAGGCCGGGTTCGATTCCCCGTCTTCGAGGAGTTATTTTTACGGTAAAGTTTTGAAAAAATGTTCAATAATAATAAAATGTAACTACGACAACTTGAAACAACTAATAAATGGAAAACACTGGACAAAGTAATTATGCCTACTCGTATTTGAGGAAGTTTAGTACGAATTATATCGGACTGATTTTATTTATTTCACGTTATAATTATTTATACATTTTAATATTACATATAGATATATTAAAAAATAAAGTTGTATCATTGTGTTATATTTAATTTTTTTTTCACAATTTTCATCGGTAATATTTATCACGCTTGTTAAAAAGAAAACTGAAATTGATATAAAATGACTGTGTTTTTATATCTTGAGTTATATTTCGTTAATATTCTTTACTTAGCGAGCTAAAGAATAATTAAAACTTTTTATCAAAAATAAAAATAAGCTGTAACAAAAGATAGGTAGTTACAATTCTTCTTCGCCTTGACAAACAGATTATAAATGAAGTCGGCAAAGAAACTTGGAAACTCGCTCTCCTTTTCCCCATTAGATGTCATGAAATAAGTTGACACCTTTTTAAAACTCTTGTTTTTTTTGACGTCTCTGAGCTTTAAATTATTAATTCTTGACATCCGTTCTTTTCGCCTTTCTTAATTAGTTTTCTGACATCCGTGAGTCTTAAATTATATTTCTATGTCTACATTAGGTGCTGGGTAGAGAAGCACCTGAACTCTAGCGGCAGAGCTCTCAAACTAGAATTAAAAATGCAACTAATCTTAATTTTACACGTTTCTTCTTTTATTATTATTAAATGTATACTTTTTATATAAAAGCAAGATTAAAATAATAATAATAAATATCTTATAACAATAATATTTTTATTAAAATCATTATTTTACTCTTAAACTAAATTAATAAAAGCCCAGTTTTATCATAGGAAATGTGATAAAGAATTATTTCTTATTCTGAATATCGATGCAAAACTTTAAGTTTTACTTATTTTGATTTAAGTAGGTATTATTGTGCTATTATATAAATAAATATTATACAGGGTGGGCCAAAAAAACCGCACTTTTTTGAACACTTATAGCTAAGCTTCTGTAATAGATAGATTCTTTAAATTTCATATCTATAACTTAAAAAACTATTGGGTGAAAGCCATGCAATGACAGTTTGAAATAAGGTCTTAAAAAAAGTCGTAAAAGGTAGTAATCATTATCTGGTATTAGTTTTGATAGAATAAATTACCATAAGGGAGAGGAGGAGGGGGGGGGGGGTTCTTTGTAAGTAAGTGGGATGAGTCCCTCAGTGTTATATATAACAAACATTGAAGATGTTTTAAGTTTAAGCACAATGTTGCCTGAAAATGAAGATCAAATGCTAAATCACACATTTATGCAAAATGGTGCCCCGTGCCATCGCTCCTTGCAAACAATTCAATACTTGCAAGAGAATTGCCCAGACATCAGGCAACATTGTGCTTAACACATCTTCAATGTTTGTTATGACACTGAGGGACTCCTCCCCCTTACCTACAAGACCCCCCCCCCCCCCCCCTCTTCCTTATGGTAATTTATTCTATCAAAACTATAATACCAGATAACGATTACTACCCGAACAACGACTTTTTTTAAGACCCTACTTCAAACCGTCATTGCAGGGCTTTCACCCAATAGTTTTTTAAGTTATAGATATTTTTGGTCTCGAGTCTGTCGTTCGATATTTTTGCGAACCACCATATCTTAAAAATTTCTCGTCCGCTTTGGATAAAATTTGCTTTTTTAGGTCATAATTAGGCTATTGTTGATCCCACATTAATTTTATTTCTGTGCCCATTTCTTTTTCTTCCGATATCGTCTGTGGCTTAAATAGAAATTGAGTTGGCAGTATCCAAATATCAGTGAATATATTTACATAAGTGAATCTGTTTGTTGTAACAACTTAATGGATATCGACTATGGATTGAATAGAAATTGAGTTGGCAGTGCCCAAATATCAGTGAATATATTTACATAAGTGAATCTGTTTGTAGTAACAATTAAATGGGTTAAATAGAAATTGAGTTGGCAGTGTCCAAATATCAGAGAATATATTCGCATAAGTGAATCTGTTTCTAGTAACAACTTAATGGATATCGACTATGGATTGAATAGAAATTGAGTTGGCAGTGCCCAAATATCAGTGAATCTGTTTGTAGTAACAACTAAATGGATATCGACTTTGGATTAAATAAAATCCGCTCTATTATCGTTGTTGTCCAATTACTTTACATTTTTCCTAGTTTTAGTTATTAGAGGTTTGTCAAATCAGAAATATCTATCTAATAATATCATTGTGTATGGAACATGTCTTATTTATCTTATTATGTCTTAGAATCGAAAACTAACATTTTGTTGGTTTTAAGACTTTGACTTTGATTTCAAAGAAAAGTGACGAAACTTTATGCCATTCATGCAGAATTCACGAGGCATGCAAAATCTTTGTGTATTTTAACTAGTCTTTGTTTAATTTTTACTGGTCTTATATTACTTTGCTTTGTAAGTTTCATCGCACATTTCGTTTTCGCCAATTTTGAACCACTTCCCGTCATTTAATCTTCCCCAAATTTTGCACATAGATACAACTAAGGTGAAGAATACAGAAACTAAAAAAACAAAAAATAAAAACAAAATGGCGTCAAATTTATTTGCTTTTTAAGTTTCATCGCACACCTATTACCCCAATTTTGAACCACTTCCCGTCATTTAATCTTCCCCAAATTTTGCACATAGATACAACTAAGGTGAAGAATACAGAAACTAAAAAAACAAAAAATAAAAACAAAATGGCGTCAAATTTATTTGCTTTTTAAGTTTCACCGCACACCTATTACCCCAATTTTGAACCACTTCCCGTCATTTAATCTTCCCCAAATTTTGCACATAGATACAACTAAGGTGAAGAATTCAGAAACCAAAAAAACAAAAAATAAAAACAAAATGGCGTCAAATTTATTTGCTTTTTAAGTTTCATCGCACACCTATTACCCCAATTTTGAACCACTTCCCGTCATTCAATCTTCCCCAAATTTTGTACATAGATACAACTAAGGTGAAGAATACAGAAACCAAAAAAAAAAAAAAAAAAAAAAAAAAAAGTCTGAAAATAAGACCAGTTTTGAAAAATGGAATTTTTATATTAATTATTATTACTGGTTTTATATTACTTTGCTTTGTAACTTTCATCGCACATTTCCGTTTCCCCAATTTCGAACCACTTCCCGTGATTCAATCTTCCTCAAATTTTACACATAGATACAACTTAGGCGAACAATACAGAAACAAAAAAAAATAAAATAAAAATAATGGCGTCAAATTTATTTGCATTTCAAGTTTCATCGCACACCTATTACCCCAATTTTGAACCATTACCGTCATTCAATCTTTCCCAAATTTTGCACATAGATACAACTAAGGTGAAGAATACAGAAACCAAAAATAAAAAAAAAATAAAAAAAATGGCTTCAAATTTATTTGGTTTTCAAGTTTCATCGCACACCTATTACCCCAATTTTGAACCACTTACCGTCATTCAATCTTCCCCAAATTTTGCACATAGATACAACTAAGGTGAAGAATACAGAAACCAAAAAAACAAAAAATAAAAACAAAATGGCGTCAAATTTATTTGCTTTTTAAGTTTCATCGCACACCTATTACCCCAATTTTGAACCACTTACCGTGAATCAATCTTCCCCAAATTTTGCACATAGATACAACTAAGGTGAAGAATACAGAAACCAAAAAAAAAAAAAAAAAAAAAAAAATTGAAAATAAGACCAGTTTTGAAAAATGGCATTTTTATATTAATTATTTGTTTTTTACTTCTGTTTTTTTGTTTTGCAGGAGATTAAATAACAACAGGCTGAAGCAGATACCGGATTTTTTATTCGGCAGTATGCAATATTTGAATCGCTTGTGAGTATAAAAAGTATATATTAATTAACAGTCGGTTACTTCAGGGCCGGGTTTAGGCATAGGCGAAGTAGGCGGCCGCCTAGGGGCCCCGCACCACGAACGATTTTGAAACATAAACATAAACTTCGGTAATCTTTCGAAATTGGAAGGAAATCCTACTTATTCATTGAGAACGTGTCAAAAATCTTCATTTTAAAGTAAAAATATTCAATCTTAGTCCAGTTAACAAAGGAAACATTGCGGAACCAAATCAGAAAGTTTTGATATATGTAGATCATTAATGTTTGAAATTGAACATATAAAGTCCTGAAAGTTCTAAGGAGCTATGACCTTAATCTTGGAAAATAGTATTAACATCTCTACTAAATAAAGAAATAAAGTGTGTACTTGGTTGTTGTACTAAACTTATTATACAAAAATATTACGACAAGAATTATAATTATGTTAGTTATGCACATTCTTTGACCCGCGGGGTTTAAAATTAAATCATGCTTTGTTGATATATCGACAACATTAAAAATATTTTACCTACTGATAAAAAACCAGAAACTAATATAATAATGATATGTATAATAGGTTTGTTCCAACCACACTTCAAACTGGTTTGGAACTGTCCGACGCGTCCGCATCGGACCAACGTTTTTAGGGTCCGTAGGCAAAACCAAGGACCCTTATATTTTCCTGTGTGTCTGTCCGTCCGTCCTGTCGCCTGCTCTCAGGGCTACACCTTTCGTCCGATCACTTTGAAACTTGGCATGCATGTGTCTTGTACCTACCCACATATTTTAAAAATATAGCGACTTAAAAAAAAAAAAATCAAAAAAATTAGGGTAAAATAACTTAAGGGTTAAATTTTTAAAATTTTTTTTCGACACCGTGAGGGGTATCATATTAAAGGGTACGTCGAACTGATTACAAAAATATATAATTCTTTGGTTATAACTTTGATAGGGCGAGCGTAGGCAAGTTTGAAGTGGATGTGAAACGTGCCCCCCCCCCCCCTCTATCTCGCTTATGTGAAGTGCAAAAAATCTGAAAAAATTCTTGAACATTCTTCGACTAAAAGTAAAGAAACCACTTTTTGGAAATTTCGAAAAAAATATTATTTTATTTTTTATTGACAAAATACTTTTTTTATAACTATGGTCTTTTTGATGTATTTATATGGCAAGAAAATACTTTATCAGAAGTTTGTTTATGTGTTTTGAGAATATCAGACCTATAGAATAGTTCAAAGTAAGCTCTTTAGCATTTTAAAAACACCATCAATAGGGTACTACTTAAACTATACAGGGTTGCCTACGGACCCTCGCTGTGTGCTGACTAGCACACACTTGACCTGTTTATTTGCTAATGCCCATGCGTCGTACAGTTTTGAAACTAGTTTGAGGTGAGGTTGGAACAAGCCTAATATGTAACTGTATAATTTGGTCGTCTTAATAACTTTAATAATAACTAGGATAATAATATGTAGGATGTAGGGGAGGTTCTCTTGCTCTTGGACAGTTATCTATCTAAAGACCCTTGCCTTCAACATAATACCATGTATTTTTTGTGTGGGTTCGGTCTTTTAGGGTAGATAATAATTGAACATTTACATTTCAAAAACGGCTATATTTCGACCATTAACGGTCATCTTCAGGCCTAAAATTAGGGACAGAGGAAGAAGACAAACTACAAATTAAATTAGCTGGTCAAGAATTGCTAACAGAAGATGACGGATGACAACATTGAAAACATCGTAAATAACGTATTTCGATGTTTTTAGGCCTGAAGATGACCGTTAATGGTCGAAATATAGCCGTTTTTGAAATGTTAATGTTCAATTTTTATCTACCCTATAAGACCGAACCCACACAAAAAGTATTAAAATAAATTAGGGACAGAGGAAGAAGACAAACTATAATACCATGTAGAGAGGATATTTTTTTATGTACATGCTGTAAGAGCGGAGCCTGGCAACACTGTTTTAGCAAGCTTCACTCCTTCAGTGTTATCAGTGATTGTTAATTTCTGTTGTGTCAAAGATTAAATAACCTCCCCCTACACTTGTTCAAGTTAAACTATAAATGAAATTATTAAATTAAGTTTAAAGTTCTATGAAAAAAAGGTCAAATTAAATACATTTCAAAAATTATAGTTCGTCAAATATACAATCTAACTATAATTAATATCTTATACTATCGAGATTTTATGGCTCTTAAAAGTGAAAACCTTTGATGATATCAAATTCGATTGTGGTATACAATAACCACAATATATTATAACTAGCTGAATACCCGTGCTTCGCTACGGGGTGTTTTATTTTCAATTTAATGGATTTATAAACTACCATCAAGAAACATTTAAATAATTTTAAATGTTAATAAAATAGATAAATTGATGTACTAAAATATTATTTATGTATTAATATGTTTTATTCAATAAAGGTATTTTTTAAAAAAAATAATAACAAATTAATAAATAAATGAATAAATACAAAATTTTAGCCCAATCGGATAAATGTACAGATTCAACAATTATTAGTTTTTTATACATATATATAGATATATTTTTCCATTTTACTCCCCTAAATGTACATAACAATAATTGTACAGCACTCTTAAAGAGCTTTTCAACGGTATGCATCGTGAAGGGTTTTCATTACTTTGACATTTGTACCCCGTACCCCTGTGTACCAAAATCAAAATTTCGAAAATGCATGAAGTCAGTGACCTTCCCCTTTTCCCCTTGCTTTGAAGGTCAAGTGTGCAATTTTTCATTGAAATCGGAATAAAACGGTAGATTTGAATAAAGAACACTCACGCGCGCCCGTTCGCGCTCGCGCACACATTTCCTTTTTACCCCTCTCCTAAATGAAAATAATGACAAAAACGTACATTACAATTACTTTTCTCTTAAAGAGCCTTTCAACGATATGCATCATAAAGGGTACCTATCAATTACTTTGACATTTGTACCCCGTACTCCTGTGTACCAACATTTTAACTTTATAATCTCATGTAAGCAGTACACTCATAGACACTTCATTTATATAAGATAAAAGACACTCATAGACACTCTTCATTTATATAAGATGTAGTTATACAAATTTTTCCAATTTACCCCCTCCTAAATGGAAATATGACAAAACTGTACATAACAACAATTACTGTACTTTTAAAGAGCTTTTCAACGATATGCATCATTAAAAGTATTAATTACTTTGACATTTGTACCCTGTACCCCTGGGTACAAAAATAAAAATTTCGTAAAATCCTTTCTTAGTGGATGCCTATGATATGAACCGAGTATATCCTCAAAATTTCAAGTCTCTCGGTTAAGCAGATTTTGCTGTGCGTTGATTCTATGTCAGTCAGTCAGTCAATCAGGACATTGCCACTTATATTATAGATTAGGTAATATAGACTTGTTTCGACTTAACCGGTTAATAATTTTATATTAAGTAATTTTATCAAAATTTAAAATAATTTAATAATCAAGTTCCGTTGTATTAATTCAACTTATTATTATTATTTTTTAAAAAATGTATATTATTATTATTATTATTATTTTTTAATTTAAAATATTGCAATACATTTTAGAATATATCTCACGATTTCAATCGTAAGATATATTCATTTTAACGTCATAAGTCTCTAAGAATTTAAATGTCCATTAATTTGGAAATGATAGAGAAAGAAAATATATATTTTATTTTTAGGTAGGTCAATTAGAGTAAAGGTACTAAGAGTTAACAACTCATAGTAGTTAGAAACTGGCTATATTTCGTCCCCCTCCGGGACATAATCATGCCTAAAACATCATTACATATGGTTAACAATTTTGTTTTTAAATAGGATTTTGATAAAAAAGAACACTTAACTTATTTAAACATTGAAAATTAAAAATATCATTTAGATCATTACCTTATCATGGGTGGAATTAGTAGACTAATTCCACCCATGATAAGGTAATGAAATTTACAAAACTTAATGTATTGTCATTGCAATATAATTAATCAACTTAGGTAAATAACAAAACTAAAATAAAATAATAGACTTAAAAGCTTATATTATAGAAGATCATATCTTCTTAAGCCACTTATATTATAGAAGATCATATCTTCTTATTAATATATAAGTTAACTTTAAGCTATTTGAATTTAAGTTTATTTTATTAAAGCAATTTAAATTTATTTTAAGAACACAATTAAGAGTTACAATTTAGAATTTCAAATGATACACAATAATTATAATACAACTACTAAGTCGGAGTCGAGATCTAGACTAGCGGGCCGGCGGCATTCTACATACTTAAGTATAGTACAAAGTGCTGACGGTCTGCGGTGCTGAATCCGTAAAAAGTCCTTTGTTAACTCCTCCATCCTTAAATTGAAGCCTCTCCTGGTAGGGCGATGGTTGGATGTTCTTGAGAAGTCCTGATCCTGGGGGTTGGAATAATTCTAAGGTTTTTCCAGCGAAGAATAATGACTGAAAAAATACTGGCAGTAACAATTATAACAAACAATGAACAAGTCCAAAAATTTAATGAATAGAAGTGGGTGGACACTTTAAGTATTGGGTACATGGGAGATAAATTCGTGGTTTCAAAATTCAGTGATTTAAGGTCGACTGAAAAATTGAATTGGTGGCCATCCTGTAAGTCTAAATTGACATCACTTAAAATCACTGGTTTACCATGTGATGAAGATTGATAGGTGAGTTCTCTATTCTTGTAGATAATGGGACCATTTCCTTGTGGGATGAGGTAAACACCTTGTAGTTTCCTTGTTTCCGTAGCGCTGGGCGTCTGGAATTGAATATCCTCTGGAGATAAAAATATTGCAAGATACTGGTTGATATGTGTATATATTCAACGTGGTTGTCGGTTATCTGTACCTTAACGTAGTTACAACTTATGCCTTTTCTCTGAAGGATGATATCTTTTTCACATTTAAGGTCGTGTGTGGATAAGATTTTATCTGAACAGAGGTATACTTTATGTTTCATACACACATTATTTAAGGGTTTGACCGAATCATTAGAAAACAACAGATATTTGGTTGCAGGAATAACTGTTACATAATTTTCTTGAACTTTTGAAGGTATTGAGTATAATGAGTAGAGATCGTATTCTATTTTCGAATAAAGAGGGATTTCCAGAAAATAAACGAAAATTCATCTCGTCTCATGCATGAAACTTTTATTACTGATTCTAAGTCTAATATATTTTCCATTTTAAGTTCAAAAGGGAAATATCCGGTTTTAATGTGCCGTGATATTTTTAATAGTTCAGTGAGAAAGTTTTGTGGATGAATGATACTAGGGTGTAATGATTTTAATTTACAGAAAACAAGTGAATTTTCAATGTTTTGTAAAACATTTAAAAGAATTGAGTAAAGGATTTGAATTTGGTTTAATATGTCTTTGGTCGACATTACTTCTCCGTAAGTCGAACCGTTATTCACTATCTCGCTTAATTGAATCAACTTAGATTTTAATTCTAATGTACTATATTGTATATTACTAATAGTTTCGTTATAATTCTTAATTAATTGATTACTTACACTATATTGGGTAGCTATTTGCTTTTCTAAACTATTTTGATTTGCTTCAAGATGGTTTAGTATTTTATCATATCTTTCACCATCATTAGCATCTAAATTTCCTGTTACTAACTTAATTAAACTACCTAAACCATTAAAGGCTCCACGTTTGGGTCTACGTTCTGTAGCGTGGCTATCTATCATATTAATTTTATCTCTAATACTACTTCTAGTAAAATTAATTATCTTACAATAACTACTAATATGACTTAACATATAAGGGTTGAGTAGAGAAAAAAAGGGGAGGCTAAACGCAGGAGCACAGGAGCATCGGGTTTTTGACCCTACAAGGACACTCGAAGGTCACCGGAAATGTCACCTTTGTCACCCCGCATCCTCTAACGACACGTCAAGGTCACAGCCCTCGACCTCGCCCTCGACCTAGTATTCGATATTTCCACTAATTATGCAGAAGACTATAGAAGGATAAAAATACAAAGTTATAATCTGAATAGATAATGTTAGTCTATAACAAAGAAGTCTAAAAAAGAGCAAAGGTCATTCCGACAGGAAAAAGAAAAATCATCCAACCGCGAAGTGTGGGAAATCAACCAACCGCGAAGTTATTCATATATCTTATTAAAAAAAAAGAAGAAAAAAACACCTGTATACCTGTTATTATTAAATTAGTTTATTTTTTGTCGACATACAATGTCCTACAGTAATTGTTTACTGTTATAACGAATAAAACAGATAGATACAATAAATAATAGATAAATATATATATATTATATTAAATCAATAAGCATGTAGTTAACTCTAACAATATCGATGTCGGGACCTCCTAATTCCACTAGCGCCCCCTCCTTACGTAATAATATCAAAAATATTAAATTTATAGTAGCATTCTTGTTGTCTAGAACCTTACCGATACCTCTTATCTAATAATCTAAAATTAGGAATAGCCCCATATAAAGAAAAATACATACATAAAGATATAGTCTTATATGACTGACTTTTAGCTCTGCCAACATCGCGCATCCTGTAACCTTGCTTATGCAAGTGTAAACGGTGTTGTTAGTAGATGGATGCGTTCACATATTTCCTCCCATTTGATTTTAGTTAACTTATAAATAAATAATGAGAGGTATAAGTAAAGGTATTAAATAAAGACAAATGACGCATACAATATTTAAACTTATATAGAAGGATAAAAAATAGACGTATTCTTAGATATTAGTCAATTAACCATTAGTTAAACAACATTCCTAATGTCGAGAATCTTAGCTCATTTTTATTTCTTATAAATGAATAATAAGAGGTATAATTAAAGGTATTAGCTAAAAGCAATATGACACATACAATATATGTATAAAGATATAGATGTCAAAACCGCTTATTGTGTTTTAACTTATAAATAAAGGAAAACAAAAAAAAAGTCATCCTCTCGATGTTTAAACTTGTAGAGAAGGAAATAAAGGACAAAGATTCTTTTTATTAGTCAATAAACTTTTAGTTAAACAACATTCTTAATGACGAGAATCTTATCGCTGCCACTTATCTAATAACTTAAAATTAGGAATAGCACCTTATAAAGAATCATATAGTCTTATAGTCCATAGTAGTGGTTTCACGTTTATTGTATCCAACGCATGTGTATTAGTCTCTTATACAAAAAATATAATATAAAATATTATCTTATAATTATGGAATAGTCCCCTTATAAAGACAACACACCAATATGGCCATATTCTTCTATGTCTATTACAGATCACAAAGATGATTTATTATTTAGTGTTATGTTAGTGGTATCCAACGCATGTGTATTAGTCCCTTATATAAAAAGACAAAAAATATCTTACAAATTGAAAAATTAGAGGCGTTATATGAATCGATTTATTGGTTCGAAAAAAAGAGCTGTTAAACAATATAGATTTTGAATTTTTCTATGGAAAGCAAGATGTAATGTTTTGTAATTAAATATCAATAGATACAAGTTAATAAATAAAATTAAGAGGTTTGGCTATTGGCTGCTGACGGCATATGTGGAAAACAACAACCGAATAACAGATATCGGTAACATAAATTGTACAGATGAAGAACAACAGATAACCAATGGTAAATTATTTAATTATTTACTATTATTGTTAAAAAGAAGATATCTGCAACAGTTATACGCAATAAAAATTCATGAATCCGATAACCATTCTGTATAATATACATTGCACCATTCTACTCTGAGTCCCTCCCTAAAATGAAATAAACAAATGCTACCTTTAGATAACAAGCTCTCTACTAAATAGCTGCTGTGTTATGTTTAACACTCTTTTACAATACGTTTATCGAAGTGTACGAAATCTATCTAATGGACTCAGACATAACCCGGTACATATATACCTTAGAACAATTCTACAAAATGGTAGTAAAGAATACATTTTAAGCATAAACCGATAACAAGATTTTTCCCCTAAAAACTACAAGAGGTGGTTTGGTCGTAGTTTAAAGAAGTTGACCAAAATAGAGAATAACATGGCTTATATGAGTCAGATAGACAAAAGAGAAGGAGACTTTTTCCATTTTACATAGGTTGCCAGGACGAAAACTAGTGGCACTGCATAAAAGCTACAAGAGCTGGTGTGGCGGGAATCCCGAGAAGTTGATCAAAATAGAGAATAGCAAGGCTTGTTTGAGTGTGATAGACAAAGCCAACGTAATAACAAGGTTTCTATTAGAAGCTACAGGCAGGAGGTGGTGTGAATCCCGAGAAGTTTAACAACATAGAGAATAGCTTATACGAGTCAGATAGACAAAGGAGAAGGATATATTTCCATCCTACATAGGTTGCCAGGACGAGACTACCAGCAACGACTACACTCCCTCCTCCTAGACGTAACTGCAACCATCCTAAATAAGCCCGCTATGCCAGGACTCTGACCTACCACATATTACGCACATACACCAAGCATAGCATGGATAAATAAAATACCAAACTCCGCCAGAAATATTGAAAAAGCTGACCTATCTTATCTCTTGCAGAGCGAGACTAGGATGTCATACAAAGTGGAATTGACGGATTTTGAGCGTGACTTTATTGCAAGGAATTGTCTAACATATTAATGTATATACAAGTGCGCAAATTCTACCCTATAGACTTAGATCTAACCCAAAATTTGGTTGGAGTATAATTTTAGCAAGAGAGAAATGTGCGAGTAGTTAACCAGCAAGTGTGTTCAACAGGGAGAGTACGAGAGTTAACCCATATAGGTAATGTAAAAGAAACGTAGAAGTACTACAATGAGGGTGAGACCTTCTTCTCGAAATCTGCAACTTTGATTTCTACACTACCGAAACAAGTAAGTCTCGAGACTGGCGGAGAGTAAAGTGAATCTAAAAAAAATACTACTATTTACAACGATAACACTAGTAGTTGTAAGTATCGACTGTTTAACATGGATGACTAATGGTGCAAAGAGTTAAGATTTACAACCAGTTTATATGCACGGTTTACGAGACCCGGACTCAATAAACAGATCAGGAAAACAATCATGCTGTAGACTTTATAAACTGCCCAGATTCGATGTTTAAACAGGCTTTTCTTGTTTGTTCTGTCTAAGGAGCATGGAAATATGCGACTGGAGGCTGTAGTAGTAATGGGCAATGTCGGAATAATCCCAGAGCGACATGTACCAAATACCTCAAGGTCATCCTCAGAGCCGGTACCCCTCTCCTCACAAGTACTGCAATAATGAGGGCGCTTGTGTGCTATGTCTGCCTTAACTTAAATTCGACCCTAAATAGGTAACCTTGACGTGTTCTTGACCTGTCCGGGGGTGGCGGGGCCCTGCCACGAGAGAGTGTCGTTGTCATTTTATATAAAGTAGGAGCTCCCTCAACGCTTGTGGGCTATGTCTGCCTTAACCTAAATTTGACCCTATAAATGACCGCATGTAATCCATAAAGGTGCGGCAAGAGTAATGCAAAAGCGCTACATTAAGGGGGCGAGACCTTCTTTTCGACATCTGCAACCTTATTTACTACATTGCTCAAAGACGAAAGTCTCGCAACATATAAAACCAGTGGATTTGCTACATAACATAAATATTACGCAGATGTGCGGAAAACTACACACAGGAGTGGAGACTATCATATTTCTATTTAATATGTATAAGAAGTATAAAATTCCCGTAGCCATCCCGTATAAAGTTGAGTTGGCGGATGTCAAGTTGGAGAAGTTATTACAAGAATTGCCCGCTATATTGGTTTGTTTGGAGTTTCCGATCGCGGAGAGCGAATGATCAAATGCCAAGGTCAGCAGTAAAATAAAGTCTAGGAGCAGGTAAATAAGGGGGGAGCTGGCTGGTTGACTCTTAGTTTGTGCGTGTAGTCGAAACCATCAACATGTCCTCCTGCCAAAAGTACAATGTTTCCGAGCTCGTGGGTAGCAGGATCAAGCCGACAAACGAACGATTTGGACTGTGGTTGCTCTTGGAGAACTTGGACAATAACAATCTAATTACCGATATAGGTGACATAAATTATGTACAAGGAGAAGTGTTGCTCTCCAGAGTTGACTTAAAGCCGCTTACACCGCTAACAGACCAGTTTTGCGGCAGTATAATGATAGTAAAAATTACCACTATTGCAGACTGCGAAGGAGATGTCAAGAGAATTGTTAAAAAAGATATTTGTGGTTCCTTTAATAGTTATCTCCGGGGGAAATTCTCTGCATTTGTCTCCGCCAGACATGGGGTAAAAGCCAAACTACCTTTTCTCTTACAAAGCGAGACTAAGATGGCAGAGAGAATCCGAAACATTATTGGAAGAGACGGAATGGAAAATATGTATAAGAAGTATAAAATTCCCGTAGCCATCCCGTATAAAGTGGAGTTGGCGGATGTCAAGTTGAAGAAGTTATTACAAGAATTGCCCGCTATATTAATGGATCTACAAGAGCATGACTTCTATCTAATGGACTTAGATATAACCCAAGATTTTGTTGGAGTTTTTAACAAGAGAGAAATGTGCGAGTATTTAACCAGCAATTGTAACTTTCGTTACCAAGGCGAAGAGTACGACGAATTTAAAAGTACAATAGTTAAAAACGATAACACTGTAGGTATCGACTGTTTAACATGGATAACACCAAATGGCGCAAGAGTCAAGATCTACAACAAATTTGTATGCCAGGTTACGAGTCCAGGAGTCAATAAACAATTAGGCAACCATATTGTAGACTTTGTAAACTGCCCCGACACGAGGTTAAAACAGACTTTTTTGACTCCTCTGGCTAAGGAGCATGGTATTACGAGACTGGAGGCAACACTATACACCAACTACTACAATAACCAACCTCTAAGTGATTGTGTAAGTCTTTTAGCGGAAAACAAGTTATATTTGCAAGATGCTCCATTTTACTCCACCTCCATCCCTAAAATGTGGGCAAAATTAACCGATAAACTCCAAAACAGCTGTTGCCTTGTATTTAATAATCTTTTACAGTACGTGTACTGGGGAAACAGGAATACGAGAAAGTTGACAGGTGTACAAGTTACATTACCGAACAACACCGACCATCGACAGAAGTTAATTAATTACACCTTATCTGCGTTCAGTTTTAACTTTTTACCGGTTAATTATATAGAGATTGTAGAAGATGCAACCGATAATGGTATTGTAAAAGTAATGCATAAGTGCTACATTAAGGACGGTGGTGAGACCTTCTTCTCGAAATCAGCGACTCTGTTTTCTACACTACCCAAAGACGTAAGTCTTGAAAACTGTGGATTGGTTCCCACGAAAAATATAATACCCCAGGTATTACGAAAACGAACTAAAATAACCAACAAATCGTTACCTTGCACAGTTAAAGAGATTGAACCCTTGTCTACCGCCTACCTAGCATGTGCGAAGAAACGTAAATTAGAGCTGGAGGAAGTGGATTTAAAAAGAAGAAAGTTGGAGTTCTTGGAAAATACAACTTCTATAAAGGAAAAATACAAAGAGCTGCAGGAGAAGGAGAAGATGATTAAAGAAACAAAGGACCGGTTAACTAATTACTTTAGAAAGTTATGGAAGAATTTGGACACAACAGGAGTGTATAATATTTCTGCATTTACTGTCAACAATAAAAGATCTTTTACATAAGTTGGAGTGCTAGCAGAGAAAGATGGAGATAAAAGCGTTTACTTCTTAAAAGGATACTATAAAAATACATTTATAAATGTTTACAGTAATCGAGAAAAACTTACAAAAGAAGGCTACATTTATACTCCATTTAACGGGTTGGATATTATAATAAGTTTAGCAAACGAAGAACCTTTTTTAACATTTAAAACAAACGGGGTTACTACATTTAATGATCACTCATTCCCTAAGGTAGAGGAACTTAAATATCACACGGATGTGTGGAAAACTACAGACATCACATTGTCTTATAACCAGGAAGACGTAGAACAAGTTAACAACATTACTATGCAAGAAATTAAAGGTAACATTAAAGTAAAACATTGCCATCGGCTGGAAGAACTGCAAGAAGGAACACAACTAGTTGTTAGTGGGATCAAACAAATACATTTCCGAAAGAGAGACCGCTTTTTTTTGCAGTTTGAAAACCTGGATAAATTATATATATCTAATTACTGGTTCGAAAAAGAAATACAAGATACTAATGTAGACTTAAATTATAAGTTAAAAATTAGATTGGATAAAATTAAAACCACTGTGTGTAAAAGTAAAGAAAGAGTTGTATTCTGTGTATAAAATATACACTTATAAAATAAAAATAAAAATAATAAAAGAGTCCTTTTTTTTTATTGTTACCTAAAAAAAATCTGCAATTACCTCTACTGGAGCTGGGAACCTGAGCTGGCCCAGGAAACCGATTGGAACGGACAAATATACTCAGCAGCTTGAGTTTTCGGCCCGCAATCACCTCTACTGGCGCTGGGAACCTGAGCTGGCCCAGGAAACCGACTGGAACGGACAAATACACACACAGCAACTTGACCCCAAAATCGTTTCGAGGTCAACCCCCCACTCAAATTTTCACCGGGCAATAACGCAAAACGTTATCAAGTACGCCCCAAATTTTCGCCCCGACCACGAGACTGTCGGTGTAAACGCTCCCTTTTTTGCCCCGACTATGCGTCGATAGCTCAAACTCTCCAGTTTTTACCCTGACGACCAATCGTTTATGCAATCGCCGGAGATATAAACAAGTGCGTTTACACCAACAACCCGTGGTCGAGGCAAAAATGTTCCCTTTTGTGCCCCTGACGACCCGCCAGACCGTCACGTGGTTCGAAGCATAAACGGGTGCGTTTACACCAACTGCATGTAGTCGAACTACCTTTTGTGCCCTGACCGTAAGCATTGAAAGCATAAACGGGTG